>JANHFX010008820.1:0-24796 GCA_027560015.1 Chloroceryle amazona
CAGGCTGAGGGGCTAGCTGGGGAAGCCTCGCTAGCAGAGCTCCGGGCGGTGTTAACCCTTCCTCCGCTTGGGTTAGTCGCAGCGCTCCGGAGTTGAAATCGTGTGTACGAGCTTCGTTCGGTACGGAGCTGCATGTACGGGAGTACTCGCCAGGGAGAGCAGAAGAACTTGGTGCGCTGACATTCCTCTGCCTGCCTACGGGGCAGCCTCCAAACGTGGCTCTCACGGATGGCTAATAAAAGCTGCGAAGGGGTCCGCGTGTATTAAATAGTGAGTCTTATAGTAAGAATGGAACCTGACTTACTCCCTGCTTTTGGAGAAGCTGGGGAATTACCGCTAGCATTTTCAGTTGTGTCATGTCTTAGTGTTCTTAGGCCTCTTCTCCCATTAATCTTTCATTCCACATCCAACAGATACGTGGTGCGTTGGAGATAAGAGTAGGTGCATGGGTATGCTCTGGTAACTTGTTTGTTATATACTCCTTGGATAGTTGGATCACTTTGCCGAAGACTTACAGAAAGGAATTTATGGAGTATCTGCAGTTCTGGAAGTGAAGCAAGCTTTGTAAGTCTTGAAGTTTTGTTCAGCTGAGTTGCTACAAAAGCAGGTTTTTTAGGGCTTTGAGAATTTTTTCCTTTAGTAGTTGCTGTCCTTTTAAGAAGTGAAACTTGACTATGAACAGTACAATCGGTATTTTAAGATACATAAAGGCTTTGGGCAATTGTGCTTATGTTTGTGATTCAAGGTATGCAGTGTAGTGTAGTATGAAGAAACCTGCAGGTATCATCAGTCAGAGTTTATCTTTGATCTCTAATGCAGATAACACTTTTGCTGGATGTTGAAACTCAGATTAGTAGGTAGGTTAAGTCAAACCAAATAGTAACCTAGTAAACATTGACCTTGTACTGCAGATTTTTTGGGGGACATTGAAATGCATATATAGGTGTGGTAGTGGGTTTTTGAGAGACATTTTGAAAATATATTTGCTTATCAGTGCAATTACTTAAAGAGGAGGGAATCCTGCAGTGTTTCGGTGTGCAATTTGTTGGATTGTTCTGCTCCCTGTTATCTTAAAAATAAGCAGAATAATATTTAACTAAGATGCTTAAAATATGAGTTCGGTACCATTTACATATACTATCATGTACTATAAATACTTTTGTTGTAACTTCCCAGCTTTTTAGGTTATGTTTGGATGCCTTGTCTCTGAGCAACCTCATATGTGCCTTTGTATTCCATGGTGCTTGAATCTTTAGGGATATACATGCAGCTTCTGTACCATGCTTTGCTTATAAATCTTTGTCTCTGTTTCTCCCCCTGAGCCGAGGTTAGAAAGATTCTGAAGGGAAATTAGGTGGTTTTTCTCTTTCACCTATGAACAGTAGTAGGAGTACGCTGTACAGTATCTTGTAGCTAAAAATGGACTAGATTCTTGCAGGTTTTATTTGGGGAAAACTATTAAAAAATGTGTTGTATGAATTTTTTTGCTTCTATATAACATCTTTTATTTTTACTGCTAGCATATAATATTTTAAGCTGTAGTTCGTATAGTAGTGTTTCACAATGAAGCTTTGTTGTTTGTACAATTGGCAGCTCACATTCTGGAGATCATGCTGTCGCTTAGCTGACCTGTTCTGGTAAAGTGAGTATTAATCCCCCCCACGCTGCTTGCGCAGGAAAATTTCTATTGACTCTCCTCTCTAGCAATTAATTTAAAGCAAGTTTTTTTGACGCTATTACTCACACTCCAACTTTGACTTAAAGGATGAGGAGATGTGGATTTTGAACTGTAAAAATGCACATTGAAATAATAAACAGACTTCTGTGAAATGTTGTCATGCAGTCTTTTTGGTTACTTTAAGTGAAATGGATGGCTTTGATTGAATAGCAGTCTACAGTTGTCTCAGTGGCTGCTGCAGGTAAACTTTAAAGGGTAGCAAATACCTATCAAAAGCCACAGAACAGGAGACTTCCCTGCTGTCACTGGGTTGCTGTTTGAAACCTGTTTCTAGGCAGTGATATTAACTGTCATCAGTTCTTGCTCACTTTTGAATTAGGTTACTCTAACTGCTTTTACCCATGTTGCTCAAGACTACCTATCTTTTGGATTATATGACCCATTAATTTGCCTTTTGATTGGAATTACCTACTTAAATAGTCTTACCCTGCATGTCTTCTGTTTTTCTGTTTTGGTGTTGTTTGGTTTGTTGTTTTGTGGGTTGTTTCTTTTTGGTGTCCGTTCCGTCCCCCCCAGGATATCAATATGAGGTGGCCTATCAGCAGGTTGCATGAGAGAATTCATCAAGAATATCTTCCCAACACATATGCATACGTACTTACCATGTGTGTATTTATTTTAGAGATCTTCTGAGTGCTGAAAGCCAGATAGATTAACTCTTGAGTTAAGTTGGGGATAGTTTTCAGAAAGACTCAACTATAGTGCAGTGCATGCTGATAATTTTCCAGGACATTAGCTTTTGATTTCCATATTCTTTTGCATATACCAACCTCTTTTCCTCTTTCTTCATTAGTTAAGTGGTGAATTTAAGAATGGTTAAGAACTTGTTTTGAATTTACTTTGTCTTGCAATATGTGTCTAGTACTTGGTTACTAGTTAGTGACACATTATAAATGACTTCTATTTGGAGGAAAGTAAAACTAAAGTATGTATGGTATGCATAACATCTGAATGTAGCAGTACTTTCTCTTATTTCTTCTACCTCTAGACTTAAATTCCCTTTCCTATTTCTTTACTAGAAGAGTGAGATGTTAATGCTCTTAGATGTGTGCCTGACTGATATTGGAGGTACTTTGAGCTTAAGATTCCTTTTGATAAAGAAATCGCACATAAGTGAAGCTGCAAAGATTACAGGTCATGTAAATACAAAATTCTGCAGCTTTCCCAAAACAGTTTTGAACTGATACGTGACCATGAAAGTGAATAAGTCACATTAGTTTTAAGACTGGTTCCTTCTTGCACTGGTATTTTCAGTTTTATTTATGGGTCAGGTTAAGTTGTGCTATGGTACACAAAAAGATGATAGCCTTGCTTTTGCTGAAGTGTGTAGACTTTTTTTTGTGTGGTTTTTTTTTTTTTTTCTTCCTACCTTCCCAGCTATGCCATCTGGTGGATAGATTTTCCCAGTCCATTCTAGCTGTGGACAGCACAGGAGTTCGTGCACACTTGAGACTGTCACAAGTACAGCAGGTGTGGATCATAGCATCATAGAATAGTTTGGGTTGGAAGGGACCTTTAAAAGCCATCTAGTTCAACCCTGCCCCTGCAGTAAACAGGGGCATCTTCAACTAGATCAGGTTGCTCAGACCCCTGTCCAACCTGAACTGGAATGTTTCCAGGTATGGGCTGAGTAACCAGCCTACTGGACAACCCCTTTCCAGTGTTTTGCTACCCTCATTGTTAACAGTTTCTTCCATGTAACTAGTCTGAATCTCCCCTTTTCTAGTTTAAAACCATTACCTCTTGTCCTGTTGCAACAGACTTACTAAAAAGTTCATCATTCATATAAGCCCCCAATAAGTATTGAAAGGCCACAAAAAGGTATCCTCAGAGCCTTCTCCAGGATGGACAGACAAGTTTTTCTTAGTCTCCACAGCTGAAATCACTTCTTACCTGTGTTGTGTTTTGCCCCATATAGGCACACCATGTCTCCCCCTCTGTGGGAGATGCCCTGAAATTTGCAAAAATGCTGAGCTAAACTTGTACACCAGGCTTACATATAAGCCAGGCTCTAAGCTAATTTAAACTTTGGTGAGGTTCCCTCCATAGACTTTCCTCTTTCACTGCTGTATATATCTCTTAATTTCTGGATATAAGACAGTCCAGATGAACTGGACTTTCTGCCCTTTCAAATATGTAGGTACCTGTCTTGGTAAACACTAAGGAGTTTACCACATGGAAGAAAGGATGTAGTTGGGGAAACTCAGACGTATAGTAGCCTTAAATACAAGCTGGATTTCTGTGAAGAGGGTTTATTTATGTAGCTGTACAAACGAATTAACCTTGTCTAAGCAAGACCCCTTGCTTGCCTAAATCTAGGTAACCTAATTAAAAATGAACAATTTATATTCACTTGATGGAACTTAAGGTGGATCTGCTCTAAAATAAAATTATTTTTGATGAGGCTCAGGGGGCTACTAGTTCTGATAGTACTGATCTACCAAGAAAGCTGAGAAATACTCTACCAAGAATAGAGTTGTTAAACTTCCAGTAGATACAGTGAATGGGTATTGCTTCAATGTTCATCTGAGTGTGATTTTTGATTGCCATAATCCAGTTGCATAATTTTCTTACCATGCTGTGTCTCCTAAGAAAGCTGCACCTTTTTTTTTTCCTCTAATTTCAGAGGTCTTGCAGGTTGTGATAAAGATAGAAATTTGAAATTATTCAATTTTTCAAAGGGAAGTTGGATTTTAAATACCAATGAAATGTTAAATTGAATTTTGAATTGTGAAATTCAATTTTAAATTGGAATTTTCCTTATTAGTTTTAAATGCTATAGAGCTAAGATTGGCCTAATGTATTATGGTCGATAATGTATTTCTTTGGTTAATACTAAGTTATCCAGCCGTCCTGATGGTGTGGTCTGATACAGTAGTAGTGTTTGAAGTGCCACATTTTCCATAACTGATGCTGAAGAAAGGCAGTTGTAGAGAAGAGAAATAGACTTTAATGATCTGTTGCAGAACCATATAAACAAACCATGGAGATGAACCTTGAATAACAAGGGTTATTACCTGGTTTGGTGTGAAATCCTTGGATAATCTGCTATTAGAAAAATAAACAAGGAGAACTTGCGGGCTTTCTTGCAGAGGATATATTTTTGAAATAATACTGGGAAAGGAAAACTACTTATTTTCTATGTTTCTAGTAGGGTAGGTTTTGGATTAAATAGGGAGAAGGGATAGAGAGAAGAATTATGCTTGTTTCTGGTTGTGCAGCAGTGCAGATATCAGCCAGTTCATCTTTAGCTTTATAAGTGCATGACGAATGAGAGAGTTGGCTTGAAAAATGGTGCTGAAGGCCAAGAGCTCAGCATCGAGCAATGTGTGCTGGTGTTCCTTTATTCTGGCTATTTTGCCACTTGCAGGCTACATGATTCAGTCACTGTTTCCTTTAGGTATTCCACAGCACAGTTTTCACTTGAGTCATCTAGTGTCTTGCTCACAGTACAGCTAAATTATAGTATAAAAGGAGAAAAAAACTTTTTATTTAATGTAGGCAAGAGGAGTCTTAATATTTGGTAGCTGCAATTAAATGTTCATTATTGACCACCAGATACAGGCATGTAACTTCTTAAAGGGAAAATGAACCACAAAACACAGTATATGGTTTAGCACTGTGAAGTCAAGCATACTGTATTTGGCTATTGCTCAGTAAGGTCAAAGGCTGTACTCAGTGAAGGGAGTGCGTGTGAAAGGGAACCTACTCTTAACAGTCTGAGGTACCTCTAATGTAATACGTATCTGGTTGATAATTTGAACATAGAAATGAGCCTGTCGACTGCCTTAGCTTACTGTTGTATGATTTGTTGTAGGACATAGGCTAGGGAGTCTTAGTTTCATAGCACAATCTTCTATGTGTTTTGTGTGTGTTTGGGATCTTGCTATAAAACTTAGGCATGTACATCCCACATAACCATATTCAATACCTGCGAAACTGAAGATGTGCAAAAGTCATGGTAAGCCCTAGCCTTTTGTATTACAAATTAAGTTACTTTTTTTTGTTGGTAATTCTCAGGAGATATGAAGTAACTTCCTTAAATTTTAGGAATTTCATTAGCACTACTTCAGAGGAAAAGAAAGTCAAACTTGGAGAAAGAAGCTGAAATTCTTTTTCATGATATTTTTATACAAGGTTAGTCTTCAGGTGGACTAGAAGAGGAATTGCCACCAGTCTGTATGAGACAGCATGGTGAGAGGCTTCTACGTTATGCTTCGCTAACTGTGTGAGTTATAGGTTTCAGTGTTATTAAGCGGACAGTAAATACAGACCAAATAACAAGCACTACACATTTTGATTACACAATGGAGTAACTAATGTGAGCTTGTCCTTCAACCTTGAATTCTGCAATTCTTGGTACTGTGTATGATACAGAATGACTGAGACCATCAGTTAGTTTATGGAACCTCTTTGTATGGAAGCATCTCGTCCATGAAAACCAAATGTAATGGGTGAAGGTTGATGTAGGGACACCTGCATGTTTTCATGGGTTTATTTGGGTATCTCCTGAAGAAGCTTTACATACTAGTGCCTAATGAAGCTTCTATTCCATGAGCATTAATTCTGGTGGATATATTTTACAAATCTAGATTCAAGTTTGGGTCGAACACAACTCCATTGCTTGGTTATTTCCTGTTCAGAAACTAAAGGCTTGGGCAGTCTCTTACTTTGCAGTGAATTTGTGTTTGATGTTAAGTTCTGCTAAAAGTTCAAAAAGCAGTCAGTGTGTTCTTCAGTAAAATACTTAGTATCAAGGACATCCAAGGCATATTTCATAAGATTTTAAGATTACCTGGCTGTAAATGTACAGTCCTTGGGGGATGGGGGGGACCAAAAAAAACCAAAAAAACTCCCACAACTCCCTAGAGGTCTAATTCCTCTATTTTTAGTGTGAAGTTTGGGTGATGTACCCTGGGAAAGGTACAGGGCTCTGCTGTGATCACCACACAGAGGAGCTGTATATTTAGCAATATGCTTCTGTCTGAATTGAGCAAAGCTCTGGAAGGGCTTCATTTGTATTATTTTTGTCCACCAGTGTAACACATGAACAAAAGCTGTTCTAAGCTTAGTTCTATTATGGCAATTCTGAAACTGAAAACTTGTGTTGCTGGCTTAACTGTCAATGTTTTGCTGCAAGATAAGGAGATAGGGAGCGCCTGTTTCTGGATGACAGCTGAACAAGTTAAATAACAGAAAATATTTTCAGGGAGTAGAAGTTTTGCTTTCCATAATGAAAGGCGCTTAAAATCCAATGTAGGATTCCTGACTTAGAACTATAAAATATACTATATATTTATATAACTTGGATTTAAAACATGCAGAGAGGCAGATAACTTCAGAACATGTTTCCAAAATCAGCGTAAGGACTGTTGGTTCAAGTCATAGGTAATACCACCTTTGGTTTCTAAATCCATTCTGCTATTGAGAGGGGTTGTTCAGGATTCATAAGATACTCTGAAGTACTTCTAAGTACAAGAAATAAATAGTTAAAAGTCATAGTTGTAATCACCAGTCATTAAACATCCAACAGAATATTGGAGTGCAAGTTTATGGGAAATGGTTGTGCGCAATTTATAAAATTGCATGCTTGCAGCCTTTTATTGTAGTTTGGTTTATTTGTTCTTAGATATACTCTGGTAAAATAGATTTCTAAAGCCATAATTTCAGAAATAAGTTTGGCTGGAGCTACTGTGAAAAGAAGCAGAGTCAGCTGCTTGTGCCTTCACTAGTCATAATCCAAGTTCACAGAGGGGATGTATTCTCCAGCTTGGGGAGCTACCTAGATTACATTTTTGGTTTGCCTAGTCTTTACTAGAAAGAAAAGATCAGTTCAGTGATGCAGTTTGCTCTGTGGCCTGCAAAAAAAGGGTGTGTGGGGAAAGGAGGAAGCTGGTTCCTAGTAATAATACCCATTTTTTGTAATGAAACTTAGGAGGTCTGTCTGGGTTTTAATGTTATATTAAAACCATGAGTGTTTTGTGCAGTAAACAGGACATGTGATATTGGAGAACACAGGATACGTGCTTAGAACAGCTGTGCATACCTCAGTTGACTTAGTAATTGAAGAAATTTTTATTAGTGATTCCACAGAATGAGCAGCTTAGTTACTTAGTGAGAGGCACACGAGAAGCAGTGTGACAGAATAGGTTAAAATGTGTTTTCTCCAGTTCGTGAAAGAACGTGTCAAAAAGTGATGCTCATAGAATTTTCAACAGCTAGTTCTTGACCAGGTTTCCTTGCTGCTACTTGTTTTCTTCCTCTCCAATATTGCCCTACATAATTTGCTACTCTCTGGCATGAATTTGGAGGGCTAAAAAAATAATAATTGGTTTTGCTGAAGATTTTCCTGCCATTGCTACTTGTGTCTGAAATTACTAATTGCTCTTAGTAGGCTTGCTAAGGTTGTGTAGATTCGGAGATCATTCTAATATTGATTAGACAGCTTTCAAGATTACTATAGCATATATTGTGCTAAAACAGTAGCCTGGCAGTGCAATGCATATAGTTGCTTTTAATTCTCTTTATTCATTTCTATGTAACTGTGCTTTAAGCTCCTTGCTGCAAAGGCTTGTTCTGACATAGCACTGTGTAAATGCAATTGTGTATTACAACAGGTATTGCTGTCCCTACCAAAGACTTCTATGTAAATCAAAGCTTGTTTACAGCATCTGTGTTGTAGATGAAAGAGAATTCATTTATGTCTAATGATGAGATGCTGTTTGTGCTCTGGATAAGTGACAAGATCGGGTTTTCCCAATGCTGTTAAAGGCTTTTTGTGAGCTGCAGATTTTACAGTGCATGCAGATATGACTTATGTGTTTTAAGAATCATTAGTTATAGCAATCTGTGAGTCTGAAAATAATTTATACTCTTGATCTCATTCTTGTAACCTCCTCTTAAATCTTTTCTTGGACATTTGGCTTTTGAAACACTAAATATTCTGAGAGATGGTCTTGTTCACAATCCATACAGTGCAAGGAAACTTGAACGAAATTCTAGTTGTAAACTGGTGAAATGTGTGTACTGTTGCTTCTGTACTTGTATTACAGCTGTTCTGGATGACTACTTGGAGAACCTTTCAGTGCCTTTGTGAACCTGGTCAAGTGCTGTGGCTGCTAGTGTCACAGTAGCCTCTCATTGTTCAATATGTAGTACAGTCCCTGACGATCAGGGGATTGTGGGAGAAAACTCATTTTCTCTTAACTATATTATTGGTGGTTATTCTTCATGAATCTCCTGGCTTAGTGCTTCTGCAAATGTAACTTTATCTTACATGTTTGCTGTGTGGAGCTGCTGACTGTTGAAATGGAGGGTGCCTTTGCAAAGATGCGTCGGCCCACATTTGTACCCTTCCCATGGATGGAAGTAACGGCAGTCATTAGGTGTGTGTTGTCCTCTCTTTGGAGAGCGGCATGCTTGCCATAGTTGAAGAAACTTCTCTGATCTGGAGAATTAGAAATGTTACTGCCCTGTTTGCTGTAGGCTTGCAGAGTTTAAGGCTCTACTATAAAAAATAAAGAACTAACATCAAGATACTGGATGTGCTGATTGACAGTTTATTTGGAAGTCAGTAGCTGCATGTTCACTGTGTCTTTTAGTGCAAAAATGCAGCAGTACTTAAAGCCTCAGTGCTATAAAGCAGTTGTTCCAAGTTGAAACCACTGTGAGCATTTTAAAGGGAGCTCAACTGTGGAGTTCTAAGAAATATTGATTGGATCAAAGTTATTTTAAGTGTTAGGAGTGCCCTCCTTGAATTGTTGTCTCAATTCTGGACTCTGCTTGGTCTGGTGCTACATTAATGGTTGTATATGGTGGTAACATTAATGTTGTGTGTGGTGGGCTTCCCTACGTTTGAGTTCAGAAACTAGAGTAGATATAAAAAGTGTACAGTTACATAACTGCTTGCTTTTAAAAATACATGAAATGACATAGTACTGGTGTTGCACAACATTATTAAAGTAGTTAAATACAGAGGAGAATCCAATTTCTTATCAAAAGGTTAAAAGAATGCTCAATTGGTAAAGGAAAAATGGGACTGAAAAGCTAGTTGTGCTGCATGCTGCTTTGGCATGACATTGATGTTGTAAACCATGGGTTTAAATAAAACAATTGTTTCAAGAAAATGATAGCCCTATTAAGACTCTGCTGTTTCAGATGGGAGACTCCTTGTGTATAGTGACAGTTTGCTGTGCCTTTCAAAATGAGTTTCTGGTCTCTGAAAGAGATCATTATAAGATACTGGGATTGCAAGTGTTTGAAAAAGTGGTTGTTATTGGAGCATTTTGGTACCTTACAAGTAGTAAAGTCTTATGAGATACTGTCAAACCTGAGGCTTATATTTTTTTGGTAATAATCTGAAGATGTATTTAAGTGCATTTGAAGTATGTTGAAAAGGAAGCTTGTAGGCATTTATTGTTTTCTGATCACCTTGGTTGTGTGTAATGTATGCCTTTGTGTTCTTTTATCATGTAAGCCCACATCTTAATGCATGATTAACAAAAAAGAGGTGTTACTAAAAAGCTGTTTGCTTTCTCAAGTATAGTTGAAATCTTAATTAGCAAAAGGAATGTGACTTACCACAGGTTGTAAATACCACCTGCTACTGATGCAGTGTCACTGAAAGAAACCCTATATGCCACACTCTTGTTCTTGTGGGATTCTAATAAGCAAAGTATTTCCAGTGTTTCCTCACTGCAGGTAGACTAGCTCTCCTGGTATTTTGTTAGCCAAACTGGCTGTCCCAGGATCTAGTTTCGCATGTCTTCCCTCCTTGAGAAAGCCATTCTTCATTTCTGCCTTTTCATATGTTCCTTTAGCTGCTTCCTAACCTCAGTTTAAGAAGTGTCTGTTTTTTTATTAAAAATAAAAATTAATAGCAGTGTTGGAATAGTCAGATGCACAGTTACCCTGGGTGAAGTATGCAGCGATAACCAGAGCAGAGCTTTTTGAGCTTAACACTTTGGATTATAGTAGTAGGTGACCTAGGACAAACTGTTTCTCTTATCTTTTTTTTCCCCATTGCACAATGTAGGTGTTGGATACTGATCTCCTCTGTAAAGTATGCTTTCTGGTAGCCAAGTGGAAATAAAAGGAAAATAGAGCTTAAGTGAATTAAAACCAAACAAGCAAACCCAACCCGCTTCCCTCCACCAAAAAAACCCAAATACCACAACTGTTGTGTGAATTAGTAAGAGATGAATCCCATTGTGTTCTAGACAGCCCTCAGAGATCAGAAGGTCAAGGGGTGACTGCATTTCTCTCTTAATAGGTACGCCAATTTATAATGTTGCTATAGGTTCAACACCAGATACATGAACAAACTGCTGTAGGTCTGGTTGCAGTCACAAAATGCAGTTGGATGCATGACTACTACAGTTTATTTACACTTGCAACGTATACAGATTCTTTAGGATTGCCAGCGATGAATACATTAAGCAGCATAAATCACTGTATATCTTTACATTTATGATTACAATTGTATTGTTATTTCCCAGGGTAAAACAAAGAAAAGCATATTCTCAGTCTAGTGGACGCCCCAAATTTTACCAAAAGGCCTCCTTTTTGAGGGGGCAAGCCCATCAATCTGTCCTTATGGTTTGGTGTCAAATTCTGATCCTACAAATTTGTCTGAAATAGGGATAACTTTTATACCTCGGTTTTCTACTAATCTGTAAACTGGGACTGTAGACAGATCATTGAGAGGCTTTCAGTTACAGACATTCCTTGATGGGCCTTGCAGCCTCTTCTGCCAGCAACAGTTAAGTGCTGTGATAAGCAAGAGTAAGAGAAGGCCAGGACCACACCTGGCCCCACTCCACATTCCTCACTGTCATCACAACACAGGACCACTGGATTTTCACCCAACCTCAGTTTCTGTTCTAGATTTTGTGCTTTTTGCTTCCAAAACCAAAAGAAAAAAAAGCCACATAAAAAAAAAAAAGAACAAAAAAAAAAAGGGGGGGGGAACACACCAAACTGCACAAAAAAAAACAAAACAAAACAAAACAAAAAAAAAAAACAAACAAAAAAAACCCCAACAACAGAAAAAACCCCCACACCTCCAAAAGCCACAAACAAACAAAAAAAAAGGTTTCAAGATTACTCTTTGGTTCTGGAGAGGGGAAGCAGGCAGGCCAGGAACTTAATTTATGTGTGGCAAACTATTTTTTTTCCTACTCTGTTTGCAAATCTATTTTATTAGACTTCCTGAAGATGCTAAACTAATTTTTACGCAGTCATGCCTTAATTACATTTGACTTCAAAAACGTTTGGATTTGAATTGCTGCAGTTTTGTACCACCTTTTCTTGGAGGTACTTCCATTCTTTAATGCTGAATGTTGCTTCCATTTAAAGCAGATGGCAGAACAGGATGCCCACATGTCATAGAGACTGATACATTCTGGCTTATTAGTTTGAACTCTGAGGCTTGGTTTATGCTCAGATGAAAGACTGAACTGGATCAGCCAAAGTGCAGGCACATTTGTTCTATTTTGCTGCCTCATTAAAGACACATTAAAGCCTTTGACAGAGGAATCATATAGATCTTTGTGGAAAGAAACAGCTGCAGATAAACTTGACAGAGGATGTTGGTTGGAGTACAATGACGTGTGAATGGTTTTGAAAACTTAGTGCTAAATATAGGTCTGAGTACCTGACTTAGTGGTTTAGGAATTCAGTTTCTAATTAGAATGTCTTTGTTTGGACATAAACGTTTCATAAACTCGAGCTATTATATACGAATGAATGTTTCATCAAACTTCCATAGATTTTTAGTGTGATTTTCCTAATAGGCAATTGCAGCTGCCAAAAGTGTGTATATGTATGTTTTTTTCCTTTGTATTTATCTAGCCCTGTCGAGCTTAACAGTCCTAAGGAAGCTTACTTTGTGCTAATGTGAAAGTGTGTTCAGGATTTTGATTTTCAGGATTTTTTTTCCTCTTGTGAATACTTCAGTGTAATGGGATTGTTGATGTAAATGCTGTTTGAAATTGCTGTTTATCCAAATGTGGAAGAAAGCAAGTCTTAAAGTACTATTTTCCGAGAACCTGATCTAACAGGAACACATACAGCCCATTAAGCACAGGTTACCAGAGTATCAGAGATAATTTTAGAATTTGTTGGAATATATAATTCTAACACATTTCATAGGTATCTTAGAGTGTGCTGATGGCTTTTTGTCAAATATAAATTTCAAATGCAACTCATCTGTGCTTCCGTATTGCTGTGTGTCTGTGTGATAGTTACCATCAATTGTTAAACATCTCATTTCAGTACGAGGATGTCGTCCCGGGAAGATCGTTCAGATGACTGAAGCAGAAGTTCGGGGCTTGTGCATAAAATCACGGGAAATATTTCTTAGCCAGCCTATTCTTCTGGAACTAGAGGCACCTCTGAAAATCTGTGGTATGTAAACTGCATATGTATATGTTTTATGTAGGTATTTTAATCTAGTTGTATGCTAAATGGTTTGGAAGGATACTAAGATAGGCAAATGACCTTGACTTGGGTGATACAGGTTAGAGTGAGGCCTTCACACTCTTGTATGTAATTTTCAAATTAGAATGGATTAAGTCAAGAAAAAGCAGCTAACGGTAGATTCTTGATGCTCCTAGTACTATTTAGGAGCAAATTCTTTTGGCAGTAGGAGCTGCTCGTGCCCTTGTCTAGTGCAAGTTTTGCAGCCCGTCCTTGTACTTTCCTAAGGACGGCTTGTGCATAAATAGTGTTGAAGAAAGCATTTTTAATCTTTCAACTGAAACAAATAAAACAGGATGCAGACTGTTAAGTTAGGCATAGTTACCACATAATAAATTTCCCGAGCTTTATAGTAAGTTTTAACTTACTACTGTCAAATATGGATAAAACAAAAATGTGTTTTCTTCTGTAAGCCTTTATAAAGGTGCTCGACATCCTCCAAAGTATACTGTTAAGAGATACTCAAGCTGGTAAAAAAAAAAAAAAATTACAAGAGTTTTGTAAATACTGAGTTGTAATTGTCCTTCGAGTTATCAACAGCAGATACAGTTTTAGCAAGCATAAAGTTTCTTGAATTAGGCTTCTTAGTGTGATAGTATCAAAATTGAGGCAGTCTTTGGATTTCTTACTAACATGCTCAAAGATAGATTAACTTCTCCCTGGCACACCTAGTGTAGTAATGTTTCTTCCATTGAGAATATATTGCCACTTAAAAAAAACAAACCCCCAAATTAAAAAAAAAGCACTAATCGCAAAGTCATTTTATAACAACTAATTGCTTGGTAAGGTTGGGAGGAAAAAACAGAGCAGCTTGCCTCATGGTATAAAGTTGAAGGTAAAATGCAGCTTTACTGTGTTGCGTTTATACTACGCCGAAAAGACTGTAGTGTCGTCATATTCCTAGATAAAAACAAAAACTCAAATATTTAGATTGAAAAAGGCTATTTATACTTTGCAGATCTTGACTTATGTACAAAGTCAGTTTCTCATTTGCTCAGATCGAGAGAGTTGAAAGGATTATGTGCACAATAATAGAGTAGCAAATGCAGAGTTAAATAAGGCTTTTTTTTTTTTTAAATTGGATTCTAAATACAGTTACAGCACCAGGAAGTGTCAGGTGCATCTGAATTTAATATTAAAGCAATTGTCAAAGAGACATTTAGATAAAAGTGAATGAAAGATGATCTCTTTCACCAAAAGCAAAATACGCAGCTGTATTCCTTTGAACTGCTATTTCAGTGTGTTCAGGCAATGCCTGTGGAACCATTATAGGATTGTCTTGTCTTGTGATCAAGTAAGTTCAAAATAAGCTTTTACATACTGAATGACTGTGTTTTACATAAGAATATCTTTCATCTGACATTGTGTCCATTTTAAAAAGGTGTGGTTTTTACTGTAGGACTTTCTATCTAACAGACTTTGAATTCAGCTTGTGCCTGCATGAAGATGCCCAAGTGCCTTGAATGGAATAGTAAAATGTTTTGGTTCCTTTACAAAATTTTCTGTATAATGTTCTTTTACTCTTTAAGTGCTTTGCTCCCTCTGGCTGGTGTGTAACTGAAAGTAGTTCTAGACAGTGAGCACAATTACAGTATTCTCTGCACTGTGTTTCTTTGGTATTTTTGCTGGTGGCCAATTCTGGAGAGTATATTGATAGTGTAGTTCTGGAGTACTAGACTCAGCACAGCAATCGTTTGTTGAGGAATCTTCTATGTTTTCTGTTGGTTGTTACCAAAAGGTGATTACCTAAATATCAAGTAGAATAGGAATCATTTTTGATGCAACATATTTGAAAATTATTCTAGACGGTGAAACAACAGATGGTGTCTGGAATTGGGTAGTGGATAATGTTCCCTGTTATTTGGAAGAAATTGGGAAATAACTCCTCTCTGAGTGAGAAATAGTTACAGAAGAATGCTGCCTAAAGGAGGAAGTAATTGCATTTCTCATGGAAAGAGTAAAGAGAAATACAGCTATGTACTCTTCTTACCACTCTATGCTTTAAAAAGTTTATTTTTAAGGTGATGGAAAATGTTGTAGATAGATGTCTGTTGAGTTTTTTGCAATATTTTTTTTTTTTCTTAAGCCATAGTAGCTAACACTGCTGGAGAATAGCTGTGCTTAACAAAGTCAGGATTTTTCCACTGAACAAGCAGCAAAAATGGAAATGCACTTACAGAATCCTTAGTATTAAGGGACCAGGAGGGTACTGATTTAAATACCATACAGCCTGCATGTAGGCTTCTTGCATATCTTTTTTACATTCAGTCATGTTGGTGATAAATTCTGCAGTCAACTGGAACACCTCGCATGTATTCACCAAGATACTGTAGAGCAGCTTTGGTATCTTCTTTGACCTTATGGGCAGCTCACAGACAATTAGCTTTGGCTAGTCTGATATGATACGCTCTAGTGTTGTAATTGCTGCACAGAGTAGCAGGAAAGCCTGCTTAATTTTCAAGCTGTCAGTGTGATAGGTAACATGACAGTTATTTGTCCTAGGATATACCTGCAGGGTTGAATATTGTGTAAAGGATATCAGTCTTTGAGTTATTGTACTGTTTTTATATGAATAATTCCATCAAAGGAGGAGTTAGGCTAAATTCTGGGGCATGGGAATCTTAGTCCAGCAATGTTATGGGAGGGTAAGCAGTTGACCTTTGTGCTGTCAGAGAAGACACTTCAACGTTCAGTTTCTTGCCAGTCTATGTAGATTCTTTATTGATATGTTTTTGTAGTAAATAATGTCACTTTTTTTTCTTGGCTTCCTGGTCATGTAACTGTTCAATCAGAGGTTGTCTTTCTGACTGTATTTTAAATTGAACAGATGAGAGTATGGTTTGAAAACTTGTGCTTAATCATGAAGACTTCTGTAGCTTTTGTTTTTCAGATTGACTTCATAACTGACGTAGTTCTGCAAATGGTTACTTGCATTTAGTGGGTACTTCAGTTTGTAATATTAACATGGTTCTCACCTTTCTGATACCTACTGCTAGTCTTTTTAAAAAAGACATATTAATACCTTTTAAAGTACAAATTAATAAAAGTGATTAGCTAACTTATGTTACTGATTTATGTACTCTCTCTGTTATTGCACTAATCCTCAGTAAACATTTTCTTATTCAGGTGATATTCATGGTCAGTATACAGACTTGCTTCGATTATTTGAATATGGAGGATTCCCACCAGAAGCCAATTATCTTTTCCTTGGAGATTATGTAGACAGAGGCAAACAGTCACTGGAAACCATTTGCCTATTACTGGCATATAAAATCAAGTACCCAGAAAACTTCTTTCTCTTAAGAGGAAATCACGAGTGTGCTAGCATCAACCGAATCTATGGATTTTATGATGAATGTAAGCAAAACCTATTTCTTTTGAAAGACTGCAACTGCGTCACTGTGTTTTGGAGACACTTCTGGTAGTGCAGGGATTTTAATATTCTGTGAACCTGCTTTGCAATTTGTAAAAACACATTTCAAACTGAGGTTAGAGTCACTCTAGGAAATTATTTGCTCTTCTGCTGTTCTTGAAATGCTGTTGTAGAAGGTTGAAACTTAAGTACACTAACAGAAATAAAGCCCTGTAAAGACAGTTTGCTAACATTTTGGGGCAGTTTGATATGTATTGCAGGTTGGCTTTAGGAAAACAGCCTTCCCTTCCTAATGTCACATACTGTTCTTGTAGGCAAGCGGAGATTTAATATTAAGCTGTGGAAGACCTTCACAGACTGTTTTAACTGTCTGCCTATTGCAGCCATTGTGGATGAGAAGATCTTCTGTTGTCACGGAGGTGAGTTAATGATTGCTTTCAAAGGCTGTGTCTAAACTGATCTTTGGGTTAACCCTATACCAAATGGAGTGTGGATGTGCAAACCTGATATTTAGTTGGGGATGTTAAAGCTTATACTGTCTGTAAAGGTCACTGTTATACCTCATGTTTTACTGTGCACCTGCCAGTGGACAGATGTCAGCCTTACCTGGTAAACATAGCCCTCTGTGCCTGAGGGGTAGGTGCGTCTGTAAATACCCCCATCAGTATGTCCCTCTCTGAAGGATACTGAATGCTAGGATTCTTGCCTAACTTGCCATATGACTTGTTGCAGTTCTCATCTATCAGCGCAGCCTTAGCTAACATTGATATCCCTAGCAGTGAATTGAAAGAATAGCTTTCACAAGTAACCCCAGCTGTATATATACTCTTGGACTCTTCATCTGGTTTTATAAGATGGAAGGGACCTCTGGGGTCACACAGTGACTTTACAGTCTACTGCATGAAGACATCTGTTAATGTTAGAGGAGGTCAGCCATGGCTTGCTCAGACTTCATAAAAACTTTGCTCTTGGAAAAATCTGTTCTGTGGGCAGCTGTCCCTGTGCTGCCCTGTTTTTGTAGTGGAAGAAAGTGCATGGTGTTGATCTGACCGAGGCTTGTGTGACTATTAGAACTTACTGGGGCAGTCTTTGTAGATGGGGACTCCCCATGTTTTTACAGGCAATGGTGCTTACAGGTTTTCATGACCTTCTAGAGTCAAACAGTTAACAGATTTCAAATTATTTGTAGTAAGAACCATCCTGCCTTTTTGCATTGCAACTATGGCCATTAATAAGCAACTTCATTGCTTGCAGGGGGTGATTCAGGGATGGTCTGGTAGGTGTCATACCTGCATTGCCAGTGAGATCATTAGAGATTGGTGGAAGTGAGAGCACTGCAGAAACCTCTCATTCAAGCAGCTCCATTTAGAGTTAGAAGTAGCATTCATCCAAAATTCCTGGGCAAATACTTGCGGACTTTTGAGAGCTGTGATGGTTGCTATCCTGCCTTTATTAATTGCAGGTATCTCTGCAAGAGCTCTGCCTGTATGAAATGTGCTGTAAAAATACTCCTGGCTCTTCCTGCATCTTGTATAGAAAGCTGCTGCCTTCAGTGCCAGCTAGTACAAGCTGTCAGTCTTATGCATAACATGTTCTGAGGTAAATACAGAAATCACACAGTGATAGACAGTTGAGTCTGCCAGTCTCCAGGTAGCATGGACATGTTTCAGAAAGTACTTGTTTTCTCACAGGTCATCTTTTCATTTCATTCTCAGACAGTATGGTGTGGTGTCTTTTTTATTAAGAACTAGTAACTACCTTATGAACTAGATCTCATCATTTTAAGAATAAGGAATAGAATCAATTCAGCAATGAGGTAGCCAATTTTCAGTGTCTAAAGTTATGTAATAAATTTGTTTCAAAAAAGCTGGTGAAGAAATTACTCTTTTTACTATCATTATACTTTTATAAATTTTATTTTATTTGGGAAACAGTGAATGGTGACAAAACACTTCAGGCAAGCAAGCTTATGTGGGTGATAGGTAATCAAGGAAGCTTAGCAGGCAGAGTAGAATGCTGTGTTCTATGACAAAAATGTGTGTATGTGCACTTGAGACCTGAATTACAAGCAAGAAGCCTAGAAGGCTATTTTTCAAGAAGAAAAATGATAACTTTATAATAAATGTATTGGAGGGATTAACCTCTTGTTTAATCAAACAGAAAACCTTAGTATGCTATGCATAGTATGCTTTAAGGATCCTCGTATAAAAAGCAATATTTACTTTACTGAATGCTGATTGTCCATTAAACTTGTACAGACTTCATCTGTAACTGAAATTACTATCGCTCAACTGATCTCTGGCTGTGAAATAGTGAAAAGATTGCTAAATGTGCTGTGTGCTCCTAATAAATGAAAGTAGCCATTCAGCACATAAATAAGTTTTGCCCTTTTTCCACTTTTCTCCAGTCCTATCCAAACTGCATTCCAGATCCCATGAAGTCATGGACTGTCAACGCCTTTCATGACGTTACTGCTGTAGTAAACACTGAGGCAGCAGCACAAACCATTCAACTCTGCTGGAGATTGAAGCTAGCATGTAGATATAAGGTAGGTGCCTTTTTTACTATATTGCGCATTTTTGCATAGTTTATTTTAAAAATATTGTCCTCTCGGATATATAATAAAACTTTGCAAAACCGCATAACATAGTAAAACAAAAGGCACCTAACTTACCCCAGTAAGTCTACAATAGCTTAAAATCCAGAGGCAGGTTTTTTTTTTCTTAGACTTTCCCGGGCACCTGCTGGTTTGAGTTCTGTATCTCACAATATAAATCAAACCTCTCTTGCCACCTCTGTCTCCAAATGGTCATGCTGCTGAAAGGGTATTTCATTGTATCCTTCCCATCACCTCCCTCTCTCTTGCCTGTTCTTGCAAATTGCTCATACAAGTTGTATTTTGCCAGTTTCTTTAGGCTGTCCTCCTGACTTTCTTCCGATTTAGCTCTTTATCTCACTTCATTGAAGTTTATTCCATAACCATTCCTGACTTCTCCATTTTGCTCTGCTTTATATTCTGTACAGTATTCTCCTCTTATCTATGACACCACTCTCTACTTTATAATCCTTAGAGACTTTGTGATTATATTCAAGTTTCTGTAAATTAAGTCCATGCTGTAGCATCATGTTGATGGAACACATCAGTCAATGGATTCAAGCTGGGAAGTCATGGTACTTTAGTAGAATATGGGATTAACGTAAGATTTTCAAGCTCTGGAATTCTGTTTTTCTTGTGACATCAATAATAATGAAATATGTTGAAGTTAAAGTCTACTTGATAATCTTACAGTGTCCAAAGAGACCTGATGAGATTCCTGGATTACACTAGAAAAATAAGTAAACATCACTATTACTTTATCAGCTCTGCCTGATCAGGAAGGGGTTCAAATCTAGAGCCTGGATTTGATAGGTCTGCCAGGAATAATGACAATTCATTTACCATCTCCTTTAGGGATGGGGTGCTCTTATGCTTCAAGAAGATAGTATACCGAAAGATAACTTTTTCTGTGCTTAGCTGTGATTGTGACAAGACAACTTAATTCAATCCTGTACTTTTCAGTTTTATTCCAGTACACAGTAGTTTGCAACAGTCACTGTAGTGGCAGCAGCTTGACATTGAGCTTGAGTAGCCTGTGTTTGCATTCTTATTTCTTTCATTTAATGCTGACTGCATACAACTTTTGTCTGCAGATCTGAATTTGAGACATTAGCTATTTCTTCTTGTGTGTGGGAAGTTAGGAAGATACTTGGGAACAGAAGACCTTTTGAGTGGTTACAAAGAGGTCTACAAACACACGGGCAGTTTTGTGGGCTTTCACTATTTTACAGTGGTGTAAAGTAGCACCAAAATGAATAGCTACAGGGTTAAGGCAAGGTTTGTAATATTTTCTTTTAAAGAACTTCATGTTTTAGGTGCAACCCGAAACTGAAGAGCTGTGACATCGTAGAAGATTACAAATTTGTTCTTACTCTGTTGAGATTGTGCATTACTGTCTTGAGGTGTGGTGCTGAGTAGAACCAGAGTAGAATCCACGTGCTTTTGTGCTAATCTAATCTGCATGTGACAGTTCCAAAGAATGGGAAGTAGTAGATTGGTCAGAGGTTAAAAGATGACTATCTATACACAAATTTCTACTAGTATCCCTGTATTGTTGTGCAAGTAGGATTGACTCCTCCGATACTCCTTTTCTATCCCATTTAAGGTAAGATTCTGCCATACTTCAACTTCAAGGTAACATTGTGAAGACGGCTTCAACAAGCTGATGAGGATAGAAGGCTTTTATAAGACTGCTTCAAGAAAAAGAACCTAACATCTTAATACTTGAAGAATAGTTCCTCAAGTCTTTATATCAAATGCATTGGAGTTATGGTTCCTGTAACATGTACATTGTCACTGTGAAAATTCTAGTGTCAGTCTGAAATTATTTCATGTGATGACTCCTTTCCAGTGGCAGATTTTCTTTTATAGTGTTCAAAGTTCTGGACTGAATCAAATGGAAAGTGCTTGTTAACATGAAATACATTTCATCACAAATTAGATCTTCATGCTCTATTCCTAAATTTGCAACTTTCTTAATTAGATAATCTTGGCCTAAGCCGGCCTAAGCCACCTAAGTTCCTTTTTTAAGGACATATTAAGATGCTAGATCAGCTACTAGGCTTGCTCTCATGCGTGTATGCCTCAGTCAGAAAAGCTCTAGAGTGTGTATGTAAGCTGTTGAAAGGGTGGCTCTGGAAATTCCATGATTGGGCTGTAATTGCATGTCAGTTTGGCAAAACTATACAAAAAGAGCTGTCTGTGATAAATGATCTTTTTAGTAATAAAGATACTGTGGCTTTCTGAATTATTAAGCAGCTGAGCTATAGTAGTTGACCACCTCTGTGCTCCTTATCTATTGCAGTTGCACACTCTAGTATTTGTTTACAGCATCTGGTGCCTGCTGCTCAGCTGATGTGTAGTAACATGCTGAAATAGTGATGTGACTTAGGATTCCAGTCACACCTGCAGGCTGCTTTGGCCTGTAGTCTTTTAAAGTTGAGTAGAGGATTTTCCTTTAGCTTTTATAAGGTAAGGTGGTTGTAAAGAAGATCTGCACCCAGTTTGTGTTAGGTAGTAGAAATACTATTCTTTACTCTTTCTCTCTTGTAAGCTGTTTAAGAGAACATACTTAACTGTAGAGTTCTGTGCTGTGTGGTTAAAAGGATTTTAGGAAAACAAAATCCTTTGCTAATTTAATTTGCTTTATTCTCCGTCCTTCTGTTCAGAAACTTAATTGTATTATAGCAAACTGTCTTTTGTTTATATTACAGTGGAAACAATGGATGCTGTATGACTTTCAACCTCTAATTGTGTGTTCTCTGGAACCCTTTGTACAAGTAAAATATGTAGATAAGTCACTTGTTTTCTTGTACTTACAGGACTGTCTCCAGATCTCCAGTCAATGGAGCAGATCCGGAGAATTATGAGACCTACAGATGTTCCTGACACAGGTGAGTGCCACAGAATTTACGATTTTAATCAATTTCTGTACAGGCAATGCAGTGACTTAACCTCTGTTCACAGGATGGTATTCCTTGATGTCTGTAGGGCATGAGTCTTGTTCATCATCATGACTAAGTTACCCAATATGTTAGAGGCTATTGCCCATGTTGATACTGCTTGTCATAACAGACTAGGATACATTATCTAAGTTTAGATACATCACCCACAAGTTTGCCTTAAAGTAACTTAGAAATCTAATGAAATCATAAATGACAGCTACTACTTTTTCTTGCCTTGTTGAGGCACACCCAAACACTGTAGCCTGTTAAAGAATGTAACTGCTTAAAGCTTGCCGAGTATTAGGATATTTTTTTAGTATTGATTTCAGCAGCAGTCTGAAATAAACTGTCAGGGGAGATCTCACATCTAAACCTTTTTGAAACACAAATTACAATTACAGTTAAACCTTGGAGTAGAAGATTTCTACTTCCTGTAATGATCCTCAGTGCTGATGCATAAGAGTACTTCAGGGTTAATACATCTACTGTCCCTTAAAACCCAAGATTTCTATGCAAGCTGTTATATATATGCTTGACACTGAGAAGCATCACTAGACTGGTGAATGAGTGTTTCTGTAGTATAAATTACTACATTGTTCTCCCGTTTATGCTAGTTATTCACTTGATGCATAATGAAATAAATGTCAGTACAAATGAGTCAATCCTTGCATTTATCAGAGCTCTCAGTAAAGATAGTTCTACTCAAAAGGCTAATACTACTGCTTGAGCCACCCCCACTTCAGGAATGCCCTTGCAGAATGTAGTTCTGGTTTCCATGGATGCTCCACTGAAATCGTCTGTATTCTTAGTACTTCCTAAAAATAAGTATAGAGACATTTAAAAAAGGCTTTTGATCTACCAAGTGATTTGCACTCTTCATTTTGCTTTCAGAAGCAATAGCCAGATGTTTACCAGCAGAGGTAAAATTAAATGACCCATCAGAGGGATGTGTGCATATGGTAGAGTAACATAGAAGGTCTTGGCCTGCTGGACCTACACACAGCAACCAGTATTACAGAATGGAAGTAAATCTAGTGGAAAAAAAAATGAAACATAAACTGAAGTGATCTCACTTCTGTGGAAGTTACAAGTCCTTAATAGCTCCCTTTGTGGAGAGATGGCACTTGGTGAATGTTTGTGTTGATACAGAAATTCTTGATAGATGTTCCTGTGGCTTGGTCTGAGAAGATCAGATCATTATGATGGTATGATAGCCTGATGAAAACCTTTTCAACCACAACTGAAATTTAAAGACCCCTTATTTTGGTGGCATTTTTATGGGGTTTGGCAGCTGTGAACTATGGCTCTGTATTCCAACCTAAATTTTTTGTGTTTGGTAACCATTAAAGTATTTTCATTTTGTGAGGTCGAGGTATAAGAGATGTGTTTTGAACAGCACCGACAACCATTTTCTTATTAGGAAATGAACTCCCTCCTTTGTGTAATCCCAAATGCCCTGCTTGTATCAGCCATGTTATGGTATGCTTCTGGTCAACTTAAGCTATTGCGATGGCTGATGTTGCATGTTAAAATAAAAAAACCTCCTTTAGCAGCATAGTCTCATTTAGACAGACGTTGTAGGGTTCTATTACTTCACTGTTAAAGATTGTAGGACAAAATTTGGCTATTGCTGTGTATAATCCTAATGATGATTTGATTTTTTTTTTTGTGGGGAGAATTGTTAAGGTTGGTAATGACCTTCAAGATAATTAAGTCCAACTGTCTACTAAACATGATCATGACCACTAGACCGTGTCCTGAAGTGCCACATCTAGATGTTTTTTGAACACCTCCAGGGATGGTGATTCCACCACCTACCTGAGCAGCCTGTTCCAATGCCTCACCACACTCTCAGTAAAGAAATTTTTTCCTAATGTCCAACCTAAACCTCCCCTGGTGCAAGTTAAGCCCATTTCCTCCTATCACTAGTTACCTGGGAGAAGAGACCACCACCCACCTCTCTACAGCCTCTCTTCAGGTAGTTGTAGAGAGCAATAATGTCCCTTCTCTAGACTAAACAATCCTAGGTCCCTCCAGTGTTCCTCATAAGGTATTTTCTCCTGACCCTTTACCAGCTTTGTTACCCTTCTCTGAACTTGTCCAGCACCTCAACTTTTTTTTTTAACACTGTGATGCCCAGAACTGAACACAGTACTCAAGCTGCAGCATCACCAGTGCTGAGTGCAGAGGCACGATGACTTCCCTTCTGCTGGACACACTATTTTTGACACAGGCCAGGATGGTGTGGGCCACCTTGGCCCCCTGGGCACACTGCTGGCTTGTAGTCAGCTGGCTGTCCACCACCACCCCCAGGTCCTTTTCTGCCAGGAACCTTTCCAGCCACTCCTCCCCAAGTCTGTAGTGTTGCCTGGGGTTGTTGTGACTGAAATGCAGGACCTGGCAATTGTCTTTGTTAAACCTCGTAGCATTGACCTCAGCCCATTGATCCAACCTCTGTCTAGGTGTCTCTGCAGAGAGGATAAGAGAGGTAAAACTTTCTAAGCAGCTTCTGTCACATGTTGGAAACTCTTAAGAAACCATTAGGGATTTCAGGTATCACAGGGTATTAAGGGTTGGAAGGGACCTTGAAGATCTTCAAGTCCAACCCCCCTGCCAGAGCAGGACCATACAGTCTAGCACAGGTCACAAGGGAACGCATCCAGGTG
>JANHFX010008820.1:24896-65828 GCA_027560015.1 Chloroceryle amazona
AACGCATCCAGGTGGGTTTTGAAAATCTCCAGAGGAGACGACTCCACAACCTCTCTGGGGAGCCTGTTCCAGCGCTCTGTGACCCTTACAGTAAAGAAGTTCCTCCTGTGTTAAGGTGGAACCTCTTGTGCTCCAGCTTTCAGTGCAACTGTTCTCTTTTGGAAACATGTTGTTCAATATAGAACTAAATTTCAGTGAAGAAGTTTTTTGGCATGTGCTGTTTGTATTTAGTAGTTTATTTTTAGATAGATATTTTATCTAAAATGCAGTTCTGCTTTGGCTGTTCTTGTGTGCTGAAAGCAAATAAAACCTTAGCCTCTGCTATAGAGGACCTGTGACTGTTGTCAGAGACCATTTGATGGCTGTATGCAATTACAAAATGATCTAGTTGCACAATAGGTTTAGTCATTAGCTTTGTTAGCTTTGACTTGAAGGATCTATTATCTAAGAAATAACATCCTCAGTATTTTGTTTAGCAAATAATCAGACATAACTGTAAATCTAACTTCTGAGTAACAGAAAAGGGAGCCTACTGGATTCTCTTTCAGATGGTGAAACAGTGCTCCTAGGTACTTAAATGCCTAAGGGTTAGTTGTCATGGGTAAAGTACGTACAATGTCATGGAAAACTGAAATATATTTTGAATGCTTTTTTGTTTGTGTTGTAGTTAACTTGATTCTTTCTCATGTGAAAACACTTTGAAGGTTCTTGCTATAAAGACATTGCAGTTAATCTAGAGAATTGGTTTTTTTAGTACCCAGTTTTAACTCCAGAGTTAGCTGATCTTTTCTTGGCCGCAGAAAATAGATTGTGACCAGTGCTAAAATGTCAGAGAGGCTTATTGTTCTAATTCAGATTCCAGACTGGTTGTCATGAGGCTTTTTGAAAAGTCAACAGGATTCCAAGCAAACTGAAAATGCTACTTGAACAATATATCAAAATTTTGCCATGTTAGATTTTTATTTTGTCAAGTTAGATTGTTCATATATGGTAAGAAAAGTGAGAATCCAAGCCCTTCCATCTTCAGAAGCTTCTGCTACAAGTTTATTTGCTGTATTTATGACTGACCTTGCATAGGTTTTTAAAATTTACTGCTGTTTTCAAGCTAAACTTTCTTGGTAAGCTTTGAAATTGATAGTTGCCTTTTAAAATGCACCCACCACAGTATTTTTAAACTTCTCAAATGCTCACTGTAAACATGCTGAATATTACAATTAAATATTATTCCGTAGAACCATTTGGCTCTGACTTGTTTCGTCGCAAGCAGCAGGGTGGGGGGAATCTCCATACTTATGCAGACTATATTCTTTATCTGTGTTGCAGTTTAAGTATCACTGAATTTGTTGCTAAGGCTTATTTTCTTTAGGAGAGCTGCTCTAGTAATTACAGTAGAACTACTATACACTGTAGAATGATACTTCATAAGACTAGAATCTTAACTTGTGTTATCTTTCCAAGGCTTGCTGTGTGACCTGCTGTGGTCTGACCCAGACAAAGATGTGCAAGGTTGGGGTGAAAATGATCGTGGGGTCTCTTTCACTTTTGGTGCTGATGTGGTCAGTAAATTTCTGAATCGTCATGATCTGGATTTGATCTGTCGAGCTCACCAGGTATGAATTACGCTGCTGTTGCTTCTTAACACCTCTACTTCTAGACTCTCTGTGTCTCATCTTGCGTATTGGTAGGATATATTTGAAACTTATTTTGTATTTTATTACTTTTAGAGGAAGATAAGGGTGTGTCCTTCCCTTGAACATAATGTCTAATGGTAGCAATGTAAAATACTAACACTACTTTTCCTCATTGTTTACTGTTCGACTTATATATATGAACATCAGAGGTAGTGTGTCCAAGTTTAAAGTGGCAAAATGAATTTGCAGAGTTCTTCTACCCCAGTGGTAGTCAGTTCTCTTGTAGTTGTGGCTTAAACTACCCCTACTTCACTTTGTGGAAGTACTAAATGCATTTTGAATGTTTCTACAAACAAGTCTATATATAAAAGCTTTCACCATTGCCTCCATTTTGGTTCAGCTATTTAGGATATTTTGGCATAGATTATTTGACTTACTGAAATGTGCAGAAAGCAAGGTAATTTTTGGCATTGTCAACCTTTAAGTACACTCTTTTCAGTTTTTATTAAGTTATTTCAAGCAAGTGTTCTAGTTAGGGGGACATAATGTTTTAATTTCCTGTACAACATATACATGTTTCATTTTTTAGTCAATTTTAAAAGTTTTCTTTCTGTGAAACAAAGCCAGGCATGTTATTCTGTGTCACTGTTAGACTTGGGTATGCTATCAGAACACTTAAATATTTCTCTTTCCAGTTTTACTTGTAAAACATTAGACAGTGTGTGGAAAGGATATTAAGATTTCCAAACTGCTGATCAAGATTGCTAGCAATTCCCTGTGTTTATGTAGTCACTTCAGCTCTTTCTAAAAAGTCTGACGTCTTTTTAAAAGACTCTGGACCAAAGTGAACAGTTGGTGTACTAGTTTCACCACATTGCAATGTGAGGCTTCTACTTTGGGGAAGAATGAATCTCCTTAGCTGATGCATCATACTACTTGCACTATTTTAAAGGTGAATTATGCTCTTAGAGAAAATGTTTAAGTATGACTTTGCTTTTAGAGCATCTGAATTATAAAAAACCCTCTACACTTGGGATTTGTACAATCACCAGTATTAAGTGAAACTCAGTGGTTATAGTTGCAACGAAGATGGTATCCAGACCTTGTGTGTTCAAACTATAGGTCAAACATCCAAATTCTGTATCTAAAACATAAAATGCTGGTAATCATTAAACTGACAGTGCATAATCAGACTTCAGGTATGAAAACATTGAACAGTCAAGCTAATGCTTATTTAACATTGGAAGTATCAGACAGGTTAAGCTACTTGATTTGGTTCACATTGTCCAGATAAGACAAAATGACTGATCTGTCCTGTCTAAAAGCCAAGATATAATACCTTTTTGATTAATTCTTGTCATCTCCTGAATGAAAGTCCTGTTTGCTTCACAACTGGCTTTTTCTTCAAAATAAATTGTTTTCTGTGGTATTCACAGGTGGTTGAAGATGGATATGAATTCTTTGCTAAACGGCAGTTAGTCACCCTATTCTCAGCTCCAAATTATTGTGGAGAGTTTGACAATGCAGGGGGCATGATGAGTGTGGATGAAACTCTGATGTGTTCCTTTCAGGTATGATCTATTTGTACATTAAATATTATTTCAGATGTTGGGCTACATGGACTGAGTTACTCTGATTGTTGTGCTTATGGTTAATCTAGGGTAATATACTTGAGTTACAGCAAGGACTTCACAGCAGGTGGCTGTTTGTGGAAAATTAGAACTGCAAACCAGTTGCTCTTCAGGGATCTCTGTGGGATTTGCTGTTTTCCAAACTCCTGCATATTATTTCCTCTATATTCAGATGCTCATTTCAGAGTTTTATTGGGTGGTACTTCTTAGTCATATCTAATGATTGGATATCTCATTATGCAGAATAATACACAATTGGGACCCTTTTAGTGTGGTTACTCTGATCATATTTTAATCCCTGCTCCTGCTTAGACATGTTTTCAGCCCCTTTCCCCTTCTCATGCCAGTGAGTATTAGAACTAGAAGGATTTAGTATTATTGTTGTACCTAGGCTTAAGAAATCTGTAGGATAGTGATGTGATTTTCTACCACCACCTGTTCCTGCTGAATGATATTTCATGTTAGCTTAAGTGTTTGCAATGTTCTTAGTTGTCCCTGACTCAAGAACTTCTTTATTTTCTCTAAGATATTGAAACCATCTGAAAAGAAAGCCAAGTACCAGTATGGTGGACTGAATTCTGGGCGTCCAGTCACTCCACCTCGCACAGCTAATCCACCGAAGAAGAGGTGAAGAAAGGAATAATGTAGAAACACCATCAGATCTGTCAAGGACAAAACTCCATATTACAGTATATAATAAGTGTGCACTGTAAAACCATCCAGCCATTTGACACCCTTTATGATGTCACACGTTTAACTTAAAGAGACGGGTAAAGGATCTTTATTAATTTTTTCTAGTAGAAGGATGTGCGACACTGTATTGTAACAAGTATAGCTCCCAAGTTCTAATATCCAGCATAGAGTAAAAAAAAAAAATTAGGAAAAAACTATTGCAACTACATATTCACATTTACCACAGTTTTTAAAGTTGACCAACATCCCAGTTAAAACTTGATGTTATAGTTAAGCCAGATGAGAGCATGATGTTCCATTTGTGTAATGTGGTCTTATCGTTGCTTGATTGCTTTTACTTTGGTTATTTTCTAGATAGAATGATGCGAATATGGTATCTAGTCTTATTTCCAGGCTCTCTCTCTTTGAAACTGAAGTAAAGAAGGGGCTTTTTAGAACAGTCATTGATCTCTTATCCTCCCCCTAGCCCCCTGTTGTTTATAATAATGCCGCCCAAATGTATACCCCATTAAAATGCAAAGTTTATAGTAGGGTAATGATTAAAAAAGCAAACCAAGTCCAAAATGCCCAGACTGGCCAGCTTGAGGTCCAAAATAAATTGAGACAGAAAAACCTGTCTTGACTTTTTAACTTAAACTGCCACACAGTGAATTTGTGCACTACATTATTTTAAATTATTGACATTGCACCGTGCTATGGCACTTCATTTAACTTAGGACAAAAATGGTATTGCCTATTAGTTGGTAACTTGATTATGTGGTACCTTGGCTTTAGTTTTATTAGCATGAAACACCTTTGGCATGCTTAGCTTCCAGGTGACTCCCTACCTGCATCAAAATTCATCTTACATAGTTCCACAGAACATGAAGATCCTTATTTGCTAAGCCTTTGAAAGATGACATTCTTTTTCATATGAGGGTGTGTTTAAATGGATGTTAATCCATGGACAGTAGGCTAGCTGACAAATGGTGAGCTGAAAGAGCTGTAGGAATGTCCAGCATGATTATAAGGCTTATGTCACTAAAGATTATATCCTTTGGATTTTCATGATCAAATTTCATATACTATTGTGTAGATTTCTGCTTTGTAGTGTACTATAGTAGCAATAATTTCTGTACATGATCGAGAGTTATGCAGTATTTCTTTTCAGTTCTCTCCTCTCTTAAAAGAGTTAACATTGGCAAATGGCAAGATACAAAACTTAGAGTAGGATAAACGAAAGGCGCAGATTTGTGATGCTTTAGGATGCAATAATTATTGGATATAGCTACAAAAGCTTTTCTTGAATATTGTCAAATTTGTAAGATTCTTTGGGGGAAGGCTTCAGATTTATACCATTCTAAATGTGCATCAGTAGATGTATAACTCTTAACCTCAGTATTGTCTTTGAAAATGTTAAATTGAGGATTATGGTAACTTACGTTTTATGAACTGGCACATTATATAATGCAAGAGATATATTGATTTCTGACACTGAGCAAGTTCTTTAAAATGGATTTAAGTCTCTTTTCTAATTCCATTTTGTTTTAAATGCATATTTTAAATGTAGTTTTTTTCATTTAGTAAAAGTTGTCTAATTCATTTGAATGACGTCTGACTGGTTATTTTAACATACTGTACTGTTACTCCAGAAATGTGAAGTTTGTTGCTTTAAAAAACAAAACAACTTAGAGCATATATATATTACTGATTTATATTGGATTGGTTTTGAACAGTGGTTTAATTTACCCCTGCCTTGAAAAAAGCACCAGAGTTTCAGTACACAGAATAAAATGTAGACAGATTTCTTCGGCTACTGCTCAAAGACACTTGGTTCTTAAAAGTCAGTGATGAGAGCTGTGTGAGAGTAACTTCAGTTTGTGACAAGTTAACTGATGAAATCTCTTCTGTAAGCCCTGACAGGGTTAATTTCCTGCTGTCATTGCTTACTTGAGGTTTAGATTTACAAGTTTTGAAAATGCTGGGGTTTACCAAGTACCAGCCTCCTGTTATAAGAAGCATCATGTTACCAAACATCTGGATTAACACTTCTCCATTTTTTCCTTAGTTTCTGGAACAATGTCTTCTGTATCATGAAATGTCCAGGTGTAAAGCTGTATGTTATGTGAGTACCTAACATGCTTGCTTGTATTACAGATGCTATGTCAAAAGGTAAATAAAGTCTTCAGGCCTTCTTATGTGTCCTAAAGAAATAGGAAATTCTTAGGTTTTTTTATAGCAATAGAAAGATCTGGTGGTGGTATTCTGAAGAATTGCTATTTTTATATAGCAGCAATCACTTGCAGAGGATTTGAGCACTGTTTTTACTTCTGGGGAGTTGGGATGTCTGCTGACATCTCTTATCATCCTATATTGTGGAAGAAGTACATGCTTTAATAACCATGGACCTACAGCTATGATTGATACTCCATACTAGAACAAGTCGGGAGCATCAGACTTGTAACAGAACTTGCCATACCACTTCAGCTAATCTTTACAATGTTAATACATATCTTAAAGATATTTTTTTACTATTTTCTGTTCTGGAAGAGACAGAAAAGAGTATAATTAGATTCAGTTTCTCAGATAAAATTAATTCTTCCATGGAAATCAGCAGTGGTCTAATTGCTGACATGTTTTTTTTCCACGTAAACATTTTGTCCATACAAGCCTGAAATGCTGCTATATGGCACAGTGTTAGTGTGTTGGGAAGTAACAACAGAATTTTCAAACAAGCTGTTAAAAAACACGACACTATTTGAGGGATATTTTTGCGTGTTGTCTCTCCACCCCTTTTATCTGAGAGTAATATCCATTCCTGGTTTCACAGCAGTGTACAACATGGCACATAACCCCTAGTTCCATTTTGACTGACAGGCATTTTGTGATTCCCAAGCACTATAGTATAATACATGATTAAATGTGATCTAAAATATTGTTTCAAGGAGTGCTTCTTTTGTCTCTTCTGTGTTGATCGGTATAAGATTCTTGTTTCACATCACTTTGGGTGATTTTTTTTTTTTGTATACTTTATAGTAGTCAGTGTTTTCTGTGCATGGAATATTTGTAATTGCAGCTTTAAAGGAGGAAAAAATGTTACATATTGTTGTTATTGTGTTGTCTAATATCTTGAACACTAGTTCTGTTTAGGTAGAGTTGTTTGTACTGATCTGATCTCCTTCCAAAAGTTGCACTGAAGACACTGGAACAGATCACACATTATATTCAGTTATATTCAGTTTGTTAGGTCTGGATACAGAAGTTTTTGCAGCCACTGAAGTCCGAGTTGGGTCTCTTTGCTTCTAACTTAGTGAGATTAACCGCAAGTGTACTGCTGCTAGGTGTCACCAAGCTGTTAATGAAGACAGTTTGCATTTTTACTGGATTCTCTGAGGGAGGGGCTAACAGATACATATGACATGGCTTGCAGTATCCCAGTGTACTGCATTGCTGTGTAGTTAATTGCCTGGGTAACTCTGATGGGAATTGTACAGAGCTGCAGAAGGAATTTGCTTTTATTAACAGTCTACATCGTTGTTTTAAGGTTGTTTGGAGATAGAGATCCTCTCTGCTGTGTTGCCTGCAATAGGTAATAGAAGTATGAGTTGATGAGCAGCAAGGCATCCTTTATATAAAGAAGTGTTCCTGTCTGTGGCTTACATTTTGCTGTGTCCACAAGAACATTGCCATCATACCATGGAATCTGTCAGGTTAAATTACTGGAGCTGTATTGGGGTTCATTTGGGGGTGACACACATTTTTTTGTTCTGTAGTAATGGAGATATAAAAGACAGAACTGCTGTAGAATGTGGTTGAACTGAAGATGACCTGAGTAACTGTTTTGGATGTCTGGAAATTTCAGAATGTGTAGATAACAAATGCAAATATGCCATGCTTGGCCTTCGGTTTAAAGCTCAAACGTTAACAGAAAAGGGTACCTGCATTGTAGAGCCATTATGTAGATAATAACTGCAAAAACCTAGCCCTTAACCAGGTGTTGAATTTCCTCTTGGTAAACTGTCAATGCTGTATCACTGGCTGCTGTTTCTGGAACTTTCCTTGCTGTCAGGTTTGTTGAGATGAAGACACTGTGTAGAAACCTGACAGGTAACATTACAGCTTAGCGAGAACAGAAGTGAAGTGAAACTGTCAATGTTGTTTTTGAAATTATTTGAGTTGTAACTTGATTCAAGATTAGCATCAGTCTGCTTTGTAATGATGTACATGAGGATAAATACGAATGTTTGGCTTCAAATGAACAGGTGAAAAAAGCAACAACAAGAGCATGTGTCATTATGCTGGAGCAGAGAGGACTATGACACAGTCAGATGGCTCTGTGTCTGAGTCCATGTGGGCTAATAATACACTTTAAAGTGCAGTGTGGCTTTTTCTCAGACAAAACAGAGTTGCGAATGAAGTTCGTGCACATAGTCATGTTTGCAAATAAAAAGCAACTCGGTGAATCAATACCAGGCTTGGGATATTTAAGCACAGCCCTGCATACTTCTTCCTCTGCTATTATCTGTTTGCTCCTGCTAAGTAGCAGTGTTCAGGCTCATTCTCAGTGCAGCTGTATACTTTTTTTTTCCTCCTGAATCGTACATTGATGTTGCTTCCTTTCTTCCAAAGGTCAGTCAAGGTTCTGATGATAGTATCTAACCGGGTGGGTGCATGCAACTCATGGGCTTATAACCAAGCATTCTTCTCAGTATGTGTGTGTCAGATAATTAAAGCTGAAGGAACCTCAAGCCATGTTGGACTGAACTCTGGGAAACCATGTGACAGTCAATGTTGGGACAGTAAATAAGTTGCCAAGATAAAACACACGTTTGGGTACTTTTTGTTGCTATGGGTCTGACAGGTTCTTGTCTTCCATGAATTTCTGGAAACGGTAATGCCTGAGCATCTTCTTTGCAGATCCCCTGAGTTGTTGCAAACCAGCAAAGCTATCTGGTTACTTGTTGTGTGTCTAGTTTAAATAATAATGATCTCAACATGTTAATTGGTAATAAGGACAAAATTTAGTTCCATTTCTCAGTGCCCTGTTTGAATTCATTAATCTCTGCACCTGTATGTCCCAACAAAGGAGAATTAAAAACCATAATTTGAGAACCATTTGTCACAAGCGCATGTCAATTCCTGGCTGTAGTAATTTCCAAGGAAAACCCTTACTGCTGCCTGAAGAAGTCTGAACGGGTGGCGCTTTACCCAGTGTACACTCACTGCCTGTGGCATAGCACAGCCCCTTTCCTGGCTTCTGCTGACTTAGGTAACAGAATCTGCAGCCCAAGATTCCTGTTCAGCTGCTGCAGGCTCAGAAGAAACCGTATCAGAAAACAGGCACTAACGAGATCCAGCTGCTACTAGGTCAGTGAAAGCTGTTTTGTATGTTCAGATGCTGATGTAAGCTTTCTGTTAAACATGGGAAAAGCTCCCAGAAGTACACCACTTGAAAACTCCTCTGGAAATATGATAGATGTGCCTAGATGTTAAGTTTCAGTGTTTTAACCTGAGTTACTGTTAAATGGAGGAAGTAAAGCAAATAGGCAGGATTACAGCTTTTTCTGCTGTCTTGCAGATAGCTGATATTCTAGAATAGTAAATTACATCTGCAGAGAGCAAAATAATTATGTTATGACCCCCCCCCTGCGGTAGATAGATCTGCCTGCTTATGTTGCTTTAAAGGCTTGAATCTTCAGGGTGCATGAGAGAATGCTGTAGATGGATACAGTTAATTATTGTAAAGGTTTAGCCAGAAAAAAAAAACAACTGTTATCTTGTAGAAAAACTGGTGCATCTCATGACATGAAGCAGAGGAGCATACATCATTAATTAATGTAGCAGACAAAACATATATCATATGTGAGATGCTAGGAAAAGGAACATGTTGTGGGAATTGCATTTTAATAGGCATCCTAACTGCACCTTAATTGCGTCTAATTTCCAGGAGCCTAGGTTAAGAGGATGAGCTGTAAGACTTGGGGCTGCGTTCTGTTGAAGCAGTGATGGAGAATAAACACCTTACTTAATTCTTTCCTAGTCAAGGCTCTTACCTAAAGGTACAACAACAAACAACTGCCATGCCAGTTGCTGTAGCCTTACCTTTAGCACCTAGAGCATTCTTTTTCTTGATCTGTCCTGTTTATACTAATGCTATACAAGAATTTTAACCCAGTGATTTAATGAAAAAGACACACCAGTTGACTTAATTTTCTTCAAGTTAGAATTGGTCTAGCATGCAGATGACATCTAGTGGTGGAAGACCAGTGCCTAAAAAGCTTATTACTGCAGAACTGGCATTTTATTGCATGTTTATCCTGCACTTGTCTGAGCCTTATCCCTTGATCAGAACTAAAATAGAACCATACTAAATCACTTCGTAACTCAGATCTTGCTGCGTTGAAACTAGGCTTTTTATTTCCCTTACATTTGGCAGACTTCATGAGGTCTCTTAAAATTACCTGAGGATTCTGAAGGGGGGGGAAGCTGACATGGAAAAAATAGAAAAGTTAGTCTTTGTCTTCAGTAAAGGTTTCTAGGTTTCTTCACCACTCTGGAATCTTGCGTTCCCAAATCTAACCAAGTACGGTGGGATTCTCTGTATAAATTTCCAGTGACTGGAGAAGTGGTGGAAAATATGTAAAAAAAAGTTTGTTTAGGTCTGGTATAAATGAATATAACTGCATGGGGAAAAAAATTAATTGCTTCTGGCTTAGATGTGGAGAGCTGATTGGGAGATGCTGTCAAAATAGGGCAGGTATTAAATACCTTATTTACCCAAAGATTACATAATTTGTATTGCTTTTAAGTGGTTCTTCCACTTCACCTGTTGGCTTGGTATCACAGGCATATACTATTGAAAAGAGATTTGTAGAGTTTAAACCTGATTTGAGGGAATCAATACTTAACCAGGTTCTACTAGCTGTCTGCGATGAGTTGCTCTTGAAAAGAGCTGTATCTACACTAGTGTGTTAGTTCAGAGCAATTACGTGTTTTTTTGAAGTGAATCATAGAATGGTTCGGGTTGGAAGGGACCCTAAAGATCATCTAGTTCCAGCCCCCCTACCATGGGCAGGGGCACCTCCCACTAGAAAAGGTGGTCCAGAGCCACATATAACCTGGATTTGAACACATCCACAGTTTACCTGGACAACCTATTCCAGTGTCTCCTCATCCTAAGAGTGAAGAACATCTTAATTCCTAATCTGAATCTACCATCTTCTAGTTTGAAGCCATTACCCTTTCTGATATCATTAAAAGCCTGTGTAAAAAGTCTCTCCTCAGCCTTCATGTAGGCCCCCTTCAGCTCCTAGAAGGTTGCAGTAAGGTCCCCCTGGAGCCTTCTCTTCTCCAGCGTGAACAACCCAAACTCTCTCAGCCCCATTTCACAGGAGAGGCATTGTAAATCCCCCTGATTGTCCTCATACACTGTTTTGGATTGCAGAGCCCATGGTGTTGTGTGCAAATTAGGCCTTTTTGGGTTAGTTTCATGCAGAAGAAATACTTTCCTAGTGTATGCCTGTGGTGTCAGTGATCCAAACTGAGCGGGCCATGTGACTGAATTCCCCCAGCAAGGATAGGTGACACAGGAGTGCATCAGGATAGAATGGAATCAAAATGTCAAGAGCTTATGCGATGTTGAAGAGCTTCCCATGCTGTGTAAAGTCAAATTAGCATCTGCACTTCTGACATGTTTTGTCAAGAACACCCTGAAGTCTGTTACTCTCCTATTCCACAATACACCATTTTCCTCAGTATTCATTCTTTCTGTAGCTACAATTTTTTAAAAATTATCTCTTTTCTGGTTGCTTTTCTACCCAATGGTGGCAATGTGTCTCTGGCTTCCCAGGTGTTTTGATGTGGTGGCATTTTAGACTGCAAGGAAATACTCAATCTGTCTCTGAGTACCTCAATAGTCTCAGGACTACCAGAAGACCAGCGACTGGGCTAAGTGTACAGTTCAGCAAGGTGGAAGAAGTCTTGAAGACCAGAGCAACGGCCAGATTTTGAGGTGTCATATCATGTATCCTTTCTACAGTGATACTTGAGAAATCTGTCTGGATTGCATTCAGACTCCTATGCTTATATCAAATGCGATTCAAGCCAGGTGAATGTACTCCTTTCCTACACGTGGTGTTGGGTTGGGGGTGGAGGACAGGCTTGTGAGGCTACAGGTGGAACTAGGGCATGCATATGGAGGGGCAGTGAGTTGCTTGTCTGAGCAGGACTGTTTTAGCCCTTAAAAGCAATTCCATATGTCTGGGAGGTGTCGGCGAAATCTGCTGCGAAACAATTTTGCCTTGAAGTGCTCATTTCCTGCCATGTGAGGTCTGTCCAAGGAATTAAGCAAACTGCGCCCAGGAATAACATGCTTATGTAACCTTCCTCAACTTAAGGAGCCAATTCATCAGCTTCTTCTCCATAAATGCTGTAGGGAATGAGCTAATAGCACTACAACACTGTGAAAGTAGTGATGACAAATATCCGTTGAGTCGTCAGTTTACTTGGAATGAAGGGCAGATACTTGCTGACATTGCAGCCATGTTTTTCCCCCTTCACATACCAGGAAGCCTGAAAGGTTTAATGGCTGCCCTTCCTTAGGTCTGGAAGCAGCAGTGTGAAGGTTGCCCTAGAGGAGAGGCCTCATACTATTGTGTGGTCACTTCAGGATCATAAGCTTGGATGGCAGGTACAGAGCTGCTATTTCAGCAGGTGACTTGCAGTCATGGGTTGGTTGTGGGCTCAGTAGCCCCAGCGTGGCATGAGGAAAAAAATGTGTGTTGTCCTGCTTGCTGGCATGATTTTATTTCAAATATATAGCAGTCTAGTGGGAGGCAGTCGAGCTTGTGTTACAAGAATTTCAGGTGGCTGGTTACAAGGAGGAGACCATGCTGAAGGTATGCTGTTCCCAGCTGTGGTCTAAGTTGAGAAAGGAATAGAAAACAAAAGAGCTTGGAGATAGTAATGGTCATAGTTACCTGGACCTTGTAGCACACCTGACGAGTTCTCGTGCAGCCTGAGTGCCAGGCTCAGGAGCAGGAGACTCTGGGAAGGTGGTGGGAAGGCCAGTATCTTCAGGACATGTGATTTCCCTCCAGAGTTCCCACATTATGCTCTTTGGTAGTGAGTCATGGGCCAACTGCAGGAAGAAGGGAAGGCAAAGGTCAGCTTGATTATTCTAGCAGCTTTCATACACCTCTAGTCACCAGATACCCTCTCTACTCACAGATACGCATGAGTTAATGTGGTATGGAAGCAGACTGTACAGTACTGAGTGCTTTCTAGTCTTCAGCCTTCCTCAAAACTAGGAAGGCCTGTAAATTAGTACTAGCCCCTTTGGGTAGGCCACATTAAGTCTGGGCTATTAGCCCTTAGTGGGCTGTGTTGAACCCTTTGGAGAAGTTTCTACTGTCCCACTTACTGCTATCTCTCTATTCCTGAAGTTTTAGGTCCCACTGGCTCCCCCAGCACCCTGTCTCTACTTCACCACATAGCCATTACAGGCCACTTCTCAGGGAATACAGTTTGGACACTTTTACTGAGCCATTTCAGTTCAACTTGTGTGATCTGAGTACACATATTTTGGGGTTTCCACCTCAAATTACCTGGCTACCTGTCTTGAGGTTTCCTAGGGTACAGACTGAGCCATATGTAAAGCTGAAAGGGTACGATAAGCCTGAAAATTGTGCTTCAGCAAAGACTAGGCTCAGAATAAATGGATACCTTCAGCCTTGTACTGAATTATTGGCTCAAACATCTGCATGGGATGACTAGCATATAAGAACTGAATCTGTTTGGGTTATAAAATATAATAGTATCAGGTAGCTGAGAACAAAAAAAAAAATAGCTAATGCCCTCAGGGCTCTGTGATGTTGACCTGAGGCTGGGAGGAAATGGAGAAGCTTTGAAGTTTGTGGCCAGCTTGTGCAGACACAATTGAGCGTACTCAGGCACCTCTGGAAAGCTTGCAAGAGCTTGTCTGTCCCATTCTTATATTTGTCAGAGATGAATTTGTTCCCATACAGTGCTGCATATTCTTGTTTTAAGCTGATACTAGAGAAATTTTAATGGCACTAAATATTTTTGCACTTGGATGAAGTTTCTTCCCTCTGGGAAAATAAATAAATAAATTAGTACTAGATATAGACGTTTGTGTCCGAGTTACCAAAACGGCCCAGAGGTGGCATCAGTGTACCACAAAGAAGCATTTGAGTCTTAAAGTGACACTTAAAGGATTCATGTTCACTGTGAACATTGTTTCAGGGCTTGCTTCATCACCCCGTCTGTACAAGTAGGATTTGTTAGTTAGGGGAACTGCAGTGTTTTTATCTAACTTACCTAAATCAAGAACTAATCATTTGCAAGCAGTTATGGTCAGATTTTTTTTTTAGGGTGATTGCATGTGGTAACTTTTGTATGCAATTCCTCAAACTATATTTGTGTGGTTACCAATTTATGTATGCAGAGTCTTTTTATGGGTTGTTGATATCTCCAGTCATTAGTTTTAGTGCCGTAGTCTTCAAACCAAAGAAAACTTGGGTGGTTGAAGTTCATAATGTTAATGCTTTAAGAACAAGAAATGTTTGTTCTATCCTGTAAGTATAATGCATTCCTAGCCTGCTTTTGTGTTAAAATAGTCTGTAATCCACAAGATTCCAAGCAATAAATCTGCCTGTCAGTCTTTCAAGGTAGATAAGTATGAAGGTAGAAAACAAAAGTCAAAGGACTCTTTGACAATAGAGTGCATGTGAGGACTGGAGTGAAATTCTGAGGGTTCCTAACTCAGGCTTGTACTCAGGGTTAGATTCTTACTTAGAGACAGTAATTGTGGCCTGCATACAATACTGGCAGGACTGGCTACCATTTCTGAATAATGGCTTCTATATTTTTTTTGCCTGGAACTCTTCCAGAACTTTGTTTCTCCTTCAGTCTTTGTTTTATCATGATTTGGTTTTTATTTCTTCTTTCATTTTAACCTTTTCAAAGAATAAGCAATACGAAAAGAGCACCAACATTTTCTCCACCCATTATCAGAGACACACTGTTCTCGTGTTTTTGCTGACCTACAAATAACACTTCTAAGTAGTAGCTGAAGAAAACACTGCAATCCCTCCCTCCCAATGGTGTTGTCATGTTAACGGTGGCACTGACCTACTGCAGGGTTAATGTATAGTATTCTAGTTGCTCTAGATTGTCTTCCTACATTGATTGCTGCTAGATTTTGAACTCTTCTGTTTGTACTTGAAACTGATGTCTGCAGTTCTTAGAATCAGTTCAGCAGAGGAAGAAGCAGTACCATTGTGAGACGAGAAAAATCCTGATCCTTGCTCAGCTTTGTTACTAGCACATACCAGAGGATGACCTGTGCTATGCTGGGATGATTGTTTGGTATGCTGCTGTGATCTTGCATGTGGCTTTGATAGATGATTTCTACAAAGAGGGGTGAAAGCAGCTGTCTGCATTCTTCCTGTTGGAGCTACTTGTTAAGATCCTGTGGCTGCTTGTGACTGTGGAAGATCCCATGTCAATATGTTGTCCATGAGGTACAAATTGGACTTCTGAAACTTCAAGAGGTGTTTCTCACTGTTGCTGTCAACAAACATTAAGTGACTGTAGTTCTCTAAAACACAGTTTTACATTTGTTTTGCATATATTCCTGTTTCTTAGAAAAGCAGGATGTCTACTTGAATTTGCATGGTACTAACCTGTGATATTAAGACATTGTACAAGATAGCCTATTTTGCATATTCTGTGCTGCTTTAGCAAGTGTTTTACTGGTGTCCAGGCTACCTAGTCTAAAGCTATTCAGCTGGGGGTGTTTATTCTGTTTTATAAACAATAAAACTCAGTGTGAACAACCCCAAGAACAAATACATCTTTGAAATGTGTGATGCTGCTGGCCAAAAGAGTAGATACAAAGTGGCCTTTCACATGAAAGAGTTCATGCCTCCATACAAAGCATTACGCCTGTACTCACTTAGATTTGAGCTGCAGTAAATTAGGAAAATCACATATAGAAGTTTCTGTTGCTGCCTAAAAGGAATTCTTCCCGAGTTCTTCAGCCCACAGGAAACACTGATAGAGCTTTTGTTAGATCTTTCTCCATCCTCCACCAGAAAAGGCATAACCTGGCAAAATGCTGATCTTTTCTATTAACAGTATTTCACAAGAATTTGCTGTCCTTCAGAAATAGCCACTTGTATAAGAACATCTGGAAGCAGAAAAAACATGACTGTTTTCAGTGGCAGGTTAACTGTATATCAAACACTCTTTTCTTCCTCCTAGGGCGATTTTCTTAGGAAGTATGGGGGTGCTGCAGGGGAACAGAACTGATGCACAAGCCTAAACACCTAAATAGTTTGGTCTGAGATGTTGCCACCTCATGCTGCTGTTGTAACAGTTCTCCCCCTATTTATGATGTGGGCTAATGCAAGATTAGAACATTAGCTGCAGTCATGCACCATCTGTTGTTTCCGCCTGGGCATACAAGCATGTTCCTGTGTATCCCCTGTGTCTATATCCCATGTACAATAGGTACAGAACTTTTAACTATTTGTTGATGAAGCATCAGTATATTGGTTGGTTGGTTTGTTTGTTTTCAAGTGATATTTTGCATTGTCAGATCTCCCTGTATCACATGCTACTTAAACTATTACTGTTACAGCAGGTATTTCAGAGAAAAAAATTGTAATTTGTCAGGCATATTAAATATTCATTGATTTCAAATTCATAACACTTCCACGTAGTTACAGAATATAGCTGTATCCACAACCAATGTATTTCTGTAGTTACCAACTCTTTGAAATGTTGTTTCACTAATAAGAGCAAATATTGTTCCATAAAAAGCAAGGAGCTTATTTTCATCCCTGTAATTACTTTTTTAAGCAGATGTAACATACATGTCCAGCTAATTCCAGAAGCTTCAGGCACAGCAGTCTTGCAGTTATGAGGAATCAGTCTTACTTCCATGAGAAGGAATGGCAATAAAGATAAGTTGTGAACTCTTCTTGATCCCTAACATGCAGCAAGTGTACCGTTGAAGGGACATGGAAAGCCTTGAAAAAGTAGCTAAATGAATGCTGCACAAAGTGCCCTGGGCACTGAAAAATGCTTGTTTTCAATGTTAACCATTCCCACTGTGAAGCTTTCAGTACTGTAATGGTTGTATTCCAAAGTAGGCCAGCCTAGTGAGTCAGATTTCTGGCCAGAATCCTGCAATGTATCAGTAACAAGTAGCATCCAAAAAAAACAGGAGGGCAAAGTTTCCTTCTTGCACTGTACAAAAGCCATCTATTTTGGGACTGAAGGTTTATCTACGACTGCATAGAATCAACCTTTTATTGAACATAAAAGTCTAACTGAAGCTTGTCTGATGATTAATGTCTGCATGCTCTCTTTTGTTGGATCTCAACTAAAAGCCTGTCAGGTCATGTGTTAATTGAAGCATGACAAACAAATCTGTTTCTCATGGATGACGGCAAGAAAAAGGAACAATTTAAAGGACTACAGTTGCTACTTTGGACCAAAACTAAAATATACAATCTGTATTTCCCTTCTTTTGGCTTGTGCTTTATCATCAGGATTTCCAAAAGCAGCTGGAACTTCTGCTAAAGAGAAACAGGGTCTGGCTGGCTTCAGCTGAGATGTGTGTTGCACTGCCTGTGCCAGCTGAGCCCTCTTTCCCAGAGGAAGAGTTCCACCCTGTGGGAGGACATGCAGTGGTAGTGCCTCCTGTCCTCCTTCTGGCTTTGCCAGAGCAAAACTCAACTCTCTGTAGGCATCTGGGAGATGATGCCCAGAACCTTTGCACTCTTTCATTGCCCTGGCAACAGCATCTTCCTTTCTGAGCTGCTTCTCTATCATAGGTACTGTTGCATACCCTAGGACTGCAGATATGTCTTTGCTTTTACCTTTCTGTCTAGATTTTCACAAATGCAAACAAAGAATAGGTTAATCATAACCTTACTATTAAAAAAAGGTCAGGGTCCACCTGCATCTATTCACCTCCCATTGACTTCTGTGAGAAGGCGTGAGAGATGTTCTAACACTTACTACATAACCATGAAATAAGAAACTAACCTTACTAGTTGGTTACTGTAATAGATATCCCTAGTATATAAGTCACTTCAGATAAAGCACTCATCTTGGCCTGTGTCTCTTAGATATTTTGTCAAGTATTCTCAAAAGAATGTCTGTAGCAATATGTAGGAAGTCCAGATAATAGAAATCCTTTGTCTTCTCGCTCTTTGCGTAACTTCTTAGGTGTTGCAAGATCTTTCTTCTACAGTGTGCATACAGAAAGGGTGCATACAGATGTTGTTTCTAAACACCTCTTTCACTTTGTTGAGAATGTGTCATGGTTTGTGCTGAAATTTAAATAGTACAGCAACTGTATGATAATGCTTGGCACCATTCTCCGTCTCTCTTTAGTGTACTCACGGAGGCTTGAGTCCTGCAAGATTAATAAACACTACCAGAAGGAAGGTGTATAATGTAAGCAACCTGTTTAGTCATAAATTGCCCTTAAGTTGCAACTTCAAGAAAGCCCTTGCCAACAGCTCCTCTCATTGTAGTCATCCTGTTCTGCATCTAATGGCTGTGCAAGAGGAATTCTAGGAAAGTTGTCCCAGAACCTAATCCTATATTTTTATGGGGGAAAAAAACCTGATCTGGAAACCCCAGCAACCTGAAGTTTCCTCTAGGTTTATTTCAAACTGTTACTAAGGAAGAGAGAGAAGGGTCTCCTTTGAAGGGAAAGTGGCAATGGACAGATGACATGCAATAGACTTGACCTAGTAGAGCTGAGCTAGGGGAAGTAGGAACTGCACTTGGAGATTGTGCATACAGTGTTTTCTCACTCAGGCATGCAACTGAGGAAGAGGAAGAAGCCTTAAGATAAACCTAACTACCTTCAAGTTGTTGAGCTGTCCTAAGGAGACACTTTCTCATGCTGAAGATCAAAGAAGTTGATTGTTTCTTTCCTCCCTATGATGCTTCCAGCAGAGAGCTAATAGGCTTCATCTGCCTTTCATTCAGCATGATTTGGGACTTCATAATTGTTGGTGAAGAAACATTGCAGCCATTTCTCCACATGGACTTTGCTTTCACAGAGTCTGCAGATGGTAGTAGCTATCAGTTAAGATGAATTAATTAAGATGAATTTGTTTAATCAATCAGACTAGCTTATGGGAGGGAGAGGACAGGCCTGGGTAATCAACCTCTATGAAATAATTTGCTTGCTAAGAGGAGTAGTATATAATTGGTATTGCATTATCTTCCTGTAGTTCACACTATTAAAAAGTAGTGTAGAACAGTAGTAGAAGTTAGCCTTTCAGATCAATTTTTTTGTTCTTCAGGTACACCAGGTATATAAGGTAGAAGGAAGTTGTTATATGGATTTAGAAGTCCTTAATCCTTCTAAACACTGATTTGGTGGAGCACCTATATATATATATATATATATATGTACTTAAAATTAAGCACAGAAGTAAATCCCTTTCAATCATTAGGACTACTTGCATATTGAACTTAATGGAAGTGTTCAAGCACTTACCCAGACCAGGATCATAAACAGGGACTTTTTGACATGGCAGCAAAGTACATTAATGCCAATTCTAATCTTTCTTTAACTGCTTCATGTCTTTATCCCATTAGTGCATGCTTTCTCTGGGCAGTAACATGAGCCTGTACCTGTCTGATCCTTTCTTGAGAAGTTTCCTGGTCCTCTAGGGACTCTTAGCAAAGAAGTGTTTTGTCACACATTCTACTTACATCTTCTTACTTAAAAAAAACAAACCAAAAACAAAACCAAACCATACATATAATAACTGGCTTTTTCCAGTGATCTTTCACCTCAGCAAAATTATATGGTTGCACTTGGAAGCACAACGTGGCTTTTGACCTACTATTTCCTCCCTCAAGTTTTGCCCTTTAAGATCATGTATATGCTACGACAGAGGGATAGTAGGGTCTTACAATCAACATCAAACAGGAATTGGATATTCTCCAAAGCTTATGATGCCTGTGTCCTATAGATGAATGTTCACAGCCCTCTCTGATGTATTCTATACTTTACTGATCTCACTAACATTTGTGCAGTTGCCTGTAGGCTCTGGTTTGCACTTTACTTACAGGATTTCCTCTAAGTTACTTACTAGTAAGTTACTTGTTTTTCTTTAGTCTTTTGCATGAAAATTGAATGCAACCTTAAAACCAAACCAAAACCTGCATGCCTCAGGCCATTTGAGAGCTGCAGTTGTGTTCTTTCTTTGAAGTAGCTCTTACAGGAAATTTGATCCAAAGTTCAGAGAGGGAGGTAGAAAGGCAAAGAATCTTGTTAGACTTGTATGAGGGTGCAGATAAGTGCAGGTGTGGATTTATCTATGGCACAGTACCTTGCCCATGCAGTGTCCATGTGTTGCAGCCTTGACCATGAAATTCTACTGCCTCTTAAACATAGGAGGAGCTACAGGAAAAAAATAGGTAGCTGCTTGCAGAGGTATTGAAAAGACTTTAAGAATGAAATTACAAGCAAAAGTAAATGCTGGTGTCCCAAACTGTTCACAGAAGAGGATTTAAAATCTATTAGAGTGATTTGAATGTTCAATTCATCTTCCTTTGAACAGGAAGTACTCATCCAAATGCAATTGAGAATCTCAGCCTGCATTTATATTTATGTGTAGCCTCTATATGTGTGACTTCCACAGGCAATATTTCACACATGCATGTTGCCAAGCTAAAATTGCCATGTTACAATAGTGTTCCCATCGTTGTGATGTCTGTTTTATTTTGGGGGGTGTGGGGGATCAAACTAAATAGCTACATCTTGTTTACTGTCCCTAAATACATCCAATTTTGTATAGGCAGTGATTTTGTATGCATGAACAGTAGAGGCAAGAGAACACAATATATTTTAGCCAGCTTCAGTAAATTTAGTCTTGTTGGTGTTTGAGTAGTAAAGGGAAAGATCACAGAAGAAAATGAATGGAAGAAAATGTTATTCACGTTATGCTATATATGCCTATAGTTGTGTAAAAGTCTATGCAAGTTTCAAAGCTTTAAAAGAACACAAAGAACTCCTGGGAAAAGAGCTGAAAGGAGTTCTTTATATAGGGATCAACTTGTAAGTACACATCAGTATTACATAGTGACCAGCATCCATCCTTATCTATAGCCTAAGTGATATTGCTGTCTTATTTTAAGATGATGAAATAGACTTTTTTTTTTAACTTTTTAATGTGTATAAACTACTTAGTAGGATGTTTTGTCTGGACAACCTAACTGCTATACTGCTAGGATATTTGGTACATTTCTGATGCTGCAGTGACTGTGCTGCAGAAGAGGCTCCAGGCAGCTTCATGGGGACATTTTTTTAGAGAGATTTGCCAATAACTTGGTACATTCTGGGTCAAAATTTAATAAGTCCTCAAGTAGAAGAAAAAAGATGGTACAGTCAAGGCTGTGATAGTCTATCTGTTGGAACTGCAAACTACAGTCATATAATAATACAAAATGCATAGTCTCATCAGTAAAATACGGTCTATTTTCTGTGTGTGTACAAGAAGTGAGTATCCACTTCAAGAACTAGTAGAAGCAGCAAGGAACTGAAGCCCAGCGTTTCTAGCTGTCTTGTTCCACTTACCACAGTTTTAATATAGTCTGAACGTAGTGCCTGGCCTGCACACGAGGCTGCCTTGCTTGGTACTTCCTTCTCTGAAGTCTTACATGTTACAGCAGAGGGCAGTAGGAACCTGCCTCTGCCTGAAGTTGTTTTGTATCGCAAGCATGCAAGTACGTTTTCTCCCCACTTCTCTTCCCTGTTATAGTGATATTCAAGGGCCAGATAAAGGAGGGGAGCTGCCACAACTTGTCACTGTACTTGTCGCAACGAATGCAAGGTCTATGTTTGTAGATCCATTTTTAGTCAGTGAACTGATTCTCTGGATTTGATGTTTGCTGCAAAGAATCCAGGCCCAAGCTGATGTCAGAAACTGGGCAATTTTTATCTCAGTTCAGAATTCTCTAACAGTTGGTAGAAGGGAAATGATGTGACAAACTATGCAGCACATCCTCAAGCATGTTTTCTTGCTTGCTGCTGAAATACGTTATTCTTCTCTTAGTAGGCTCTTTCTTAATTCCTCAGTACAGTATCTAGGGTCCAAACCCTAGATGTTTTAAAAGGGCATGCATTTCAGGAAGGAAAAAGCCAATGCTGCAAAGTGGCTTCAGCTGGGAACCTTTCAGATCCATACATCAGGATGATGTCAACGGTGCCAGGATTACCTCCCCTCTGTGCATGTCCTCTCTTTAGATTTCACTCACCCTCAGCATCTTCTGCCAGTGCTCGGGAGCCACTGCGGTTTGCTTGTGTTTTGTTGCCATTGCCTGCTGCCAGCTGAAGTTAGTGTTCCAGTACTGAAAGCCACCTCAGAAGGTCTGGGGTTTCCCTCCCATCCTTTTTCTATTTCCTGAAGGGGCATGTGCTCGCACACCCTCTTCTCTGGCTCAGGGGATTTGTGTCTCAGCAGCAAGCACGGTCATCTCTGAGCATAGTGCCAGTTCACAGCTGAGTTCAGCAGAGGCTTTGAACTTGCTCCTTCCTTTAACTGGAAGTAGCCCGAGTCTGAGCAGCTTCCAGACAACATTGCAGAGCTCAGTTTTCCACCACCCCCAGCTTCTCCAGGCATGTGAGAGTGTACATGTGTGGGAAGGAGGGAGTTGTCATTGTGAAAAATTGTTCAGGAGAGTGGGGGATTTACTCATTTCCTACTTTACTGGTGAGGATCTGCCTTATGTATTGCTACACCTAGGATGTATTTTTAATGTTTCTCTGGTAACTATAGCATATGTATAGATGGGCATACTGAAAGACAGATAAAACATACTATGAATGGCACAGGCTGTACATAGGGATACTAAGAACAGGGCTGACTCTTGCAGGCACTCGCGTTTTTAAACTGAGACGTTGCTAGATACAAGGCGTTTTTTTGTTTTTGTTTTCTACCTTTGTTTGCCTATACACTTGTAAAGGTAGGTTGAAATCGGGACTCACACAGTAGAGCAAATCACAAAGCAGGCTGCTTCTGAGGCCAGACCAATCCCATCTGTAAAGGACAAAAGCTGCTCACTACATGGTTACTCAGAGCTATTCAAGGATAGAAAATGCAAGAAATAATAGAGGTGAGCTGCAACTTCCAAAGATCCCCTATATTTTGTTCTGGTGCTCTTTCCCTATTACCCAGATTAAGTCCACCCTGGGTGAAGTACAACTTTGGGCAAACAACTGTTGTAGAATAAGCAGCAGGTGAGGAGTCAGGGAAAGGAGTTTAAATTGAAGTCTTTTGCTTTGGTAATGTCCGCATCTTCTCACATTGTAGCATTGTCAGAACTCTAGTGCTGAATTATTGCAGCTCTATGTTCAGATGACCTCTTTGTGCCACAGGGAGTCAAGGAATACTCTGCTTCTCAGAGTTGTGCCCAGGATGCTCTGATACAGGAAATGTCCGCTAGGTACTGGGTAAAGAACACACACCTCTCCAGGCACTTTATGCTTTCAAAGCTAAATATCCTTGCAAAATTCCTTTCAGAAACTGTTTTCACTATACATAGCTGCTTTTACAAAACTATGTTAAAAAACCCCAAAAATTAAAAAAAAAACAACAAAACACTCAAAACTGATCATGCAAAAAATCAGTGAGATGATTGTAACATAAGAAGTTAGTTCATGATTGTTCCTCTAAAATATAATCATGTGGACAGATAAATGTGTACTGAAAATATATTTTAAATCTAAATTTCAATATTTATACCTGAAGGGACAGCAAAGGGTGTAAAACAAACCCATGCAGTTTGAAGAAATCCTTAAACAGTCATTGTGTGGTATATTTTCACAGTCTAACCATGAAATGCAAAGAATGTGGTTTGAAATGAACCTCTGTTCTTAGTCCATCCTCTTGGGCAGATGGGTGTCAGAAAGCTGTTTTCTTCTGTGGGTATTAGAAGACTGAATGATTCGTTATGCAAAACGTACCAGGACTACAAAGACAAAAAGCGTGGCTGATTAAAGGGACCTTTTGCATTTAAACTTGAACTTGCTATTTTTGTCAGTGCAGGCTTTTGGTGTGAATACTTGTGCTGCCTCTGTTCATGTCTTTTTAGGGGACACCAGAATCACTGAAGCCCTGGTGGAAAAGCAAACCCACATTATTCTTATCTAATTCAGAGCCCCGCATATGCTGTGTGGTACCAGTGAGGTACCTCCTCTCCTATCAGGTCATGCTTCAGTGGTACCTTGCTTATGTTTAATTATGTGCTGCTTATTAACAGAAAGTGGTGAAAATAATCATCTGTACAAGAGCAAAATTACTAAAGCAAAACAGCTGAAAATTTTCAAGGAAACTGGTTTGGTGTTGGAAATTGCTGATTAAGTAAAATGGAAACATTTCACATAGACACATTCTGTTTAAAATTTCAAGAAAAGCTTTTGCACCTTTTTCTTTTTTTAATTTGAGAAGCCAAACCCATCTCATTCCAATTATAATTTTATATGTTGCATACAGTATAAGTCACTGTAAAGCACTTTGAAAGGCAATTTCAGTATTTCATTTTGCCATTTCTTGTATTTTTAATTATAAAGTGAACTTGAACATCTTGATGTCTTCCAGTGGAGGATGAAAAGTCTAATTTGAAGTCAGCAGAGCCTGAAGTTGGTCAGTATCTTATGCAGATGTGAGGTCAGTCCTCTACGAAGTCAGGTGGAGGAGTTAGATTGCAGGAGTTAAGAGAAAACAGAGAAACAAATCTTCACATTGAAGTTGCGCAGCCTGTCTATTTTAACCTTGGTCAGGTTTTAATGGTTGTCTGCTTTAATGTGCCTGCTGATAGCCAAATCTGAACCAGAGGGTTGTTAGAAATGCTAAAATTCCTAGCGTAGGGTCTTGGGATGCCATCTTCATTGGACTACCCCGGATTATGGAAGTTTTGAGCTCTGAGCTGTCACTGATACAGAAACTTAAGGAAAGATTCAAAGAGGGCTCAACAAACACAGGATTGATCCAAACATGGCCAAAAGAACTTGACAACAGTAGAGCACCCAGATGTTGAGAACCAGATAATACCATGGTGTTAGCTTCGCTGTATGTGCTTATAATACAGTAACCCAGAGGAAATAATCCCATCGTTATAAAACAAGAGAAGTGGTACATTACCTGATAGGTCTTCTGGTTTCCAGTGTCTGAGATTCACAGCCAGTGCTCTTCAGAGTGGTAGGTGATGAAATAAGAAGGGAAAAGCAGGAGTGGTTACCTGGCTCGTCCTATGGGGCACAAATAGAGAGGAATTTGGGCTGTGTCATTGTTTGGGGACTAATTGTTCAGAAGTAAACTGTGTCCTGGTTCATTCTCTGGTTTGCTCCTGACGGGGCTGAAATGTCCCCTACAGAGATCAGACTGTAATGCTACTAGCTGGATTTGTGATGGCATGATTGTGGCAGTGCCCATAAGGAAAAGCACTGAGGCAATAATTTGTCAGACAGATCAGATGAATATCGTTAATGAGAAGCTTCTAGCACATGATTAAGAAAGAAGAAAGTAACAGTACAATTGCTTCTTTATATTCAACAGATGTTTCCCAAAATTAGTAGTAAATTCTTAAGACCTACACTATGAGCTAATATTGCCTGGAATAACACCTTCTGCTATCTCAGAATAGTTGTCATAGAATCATAAATGGCTTGAGCTGGAAGGGACATTAAAGATCATCCAGTTCCAGCCCCCCTGCCAGTGGCAGTTACACCTCCCACTAGACCAAGTTGTTCAGAGCCTCATTCAGACTGGCCTTGAACACTTCCAGGGATGAGGTTGATGAAGTTGTGGACAACTTCTCTGGGCAACCTGTTACAGTGCCTCACTCAGTTATGATTATTACTTTTACATAGATCAAGGGTTCATTGTTTCACGATGTGCATTATATAAAGCAAGAGGGGCCATTTGATGGTTAGAAATTCAACATAAATGGAAAGATAGATGAAGGGAAGCATTGCAGTGCGTTTGAGTCATGTATTATCTCACTGGCCTTTGCTTAACAGGTCTTACTCTGAAACACAGCTTTCAAATTCTTTAAAAATCCTTTTAGAAGAAATTGGGCAGATGTTAATATTAGCTTTACTTTGAAATCTGCTTATGCTTTACATAAGATAAAAGCCTGCCTGTCTATGTTAGATGTCTGATTAGTTTTGTGCCACCTTGTATGAGCATAACAAGGCAGTGTTAAACAACAGAAGGTCAACTGAATTCCAGTTAATCCATTTCTTCCAACTCACAGAAAGTGGAGGGAAAGAAGAAAGCAGCACAGAATAGAATGACACTCAAATGTTCAACTTCTCCCGTAATTTCACAGAGATCAAAGCGAGGTAAGTTTAGCTTGTTCATCTCTCCTTTGGGATCAAGTACAGTTTTTTCCTATTCCAAAGGAGAGAGTTCACCTGATTGGGAACACTGCCGTGGCCAGCAGACAGTGTCTGGTGGATCTTCTAGTAGCTGCAATCTTCTAGCAGCTTCAGCTCTTCATGTGAGTGCAGCCAGCCATGATGGTCTGTATAGACAATTTTGGGGTGTTGTTCTCCCTCCCCCCCCGCCCCACTTTCAAGAGCTAGGAGAACTTCCATGGGTTTGAGACCTGCACTGTAGCTGAAACTGAGTCAGCCCAGGTTTTGACAGAGTGCTGTTCTGCTGGCCACACTTGCATGCTGCTCTGATGCTTCTACTGCTGAGGTAAAACATTCTACTCCTCTAAGATCAAATGGGATGTCAAGAAAACATGGCCATAGAGGTTTTGGTAACACGACTACCTCTTTCAGAGCTAGCCCAGGACCCTTGGCATCACATCACATCATGTATGTATGTGTTTGCAGCCCAAAATATATTAGCTTGCATAGCTGCCAAACTGCATGACAGAATCATACCTAGCTATCTCCCTGCTTTCACTTCTAGTTCACTTGTGTTATTCTTGCTTTTCAGATTTGTCTCTGGTCTTAGAGCAGTATCTGCAGCTTTGTTTCCTGAAGAGAAAATGCTAGTTTGAATTCTTCTCACTCAAAGATCTAATGTATCATTGAATCAAGGGCTTTCTACCCTGAATTCAATAGACTTCAGGTGAGGTCTTAAATCTGCTTCTGTTGTGCTTTCTTTCTACTTTAAAGCACACTTACATTACTTCCCTCGTAATATTTCTTGGCCCTTGGCAGCACTTTAGAAAAGTTCCAGTTTATTACTGTACATGACTGTCATTAATGTGCCAATGACTCTGTCTTCCATATTGCTGAGAAAGATGCCAGGAGACATCCCCTTCTTTTCATATTTCAAATTCATATTTTTTCTTACTCTGTTTGTAGTGTTTAGGGAGATCTTAATTTGCATGACCTGGCTCATATTTGAGATTATTTGAATCAATTTTGAGAGGAAGCTATGTGTAAATTCTATAATCTAACTCTATATCTGATGCTTCCTTTGCATTTTCTAGTGCTACGCTGAAGTTAATCAAAGATTTGTGCTTTAGAGATCCAAGAAGTTGATTATTCTTATTTCTCCTATCCTCTCTATGCCCATAGATTTTTTTTTTTTCCTCCCTCTCAGAATTTGTTCTTTCTTATTTTATTGGCAATAGTTCCTGTCTTTACTGCCACAGAGCAGAGCTCAGCAATTTTTCAGGGATGCTTTGCTATATTGTGTTTTCTGTCCCAAGATGGAAGGCAAATGTGTTGGCAGAAATTTAGCAGAACCCAAGAGATACTCCATCATGAAGAAAAAAGATGCAGCCAGACAGTTTAGCAAAATCAGTGGTCTAGCTTTGGCTGAGTCCAGTGCTCAGTGGGCAGCAGGAGCCACTGCCTTCCATTGAGGTTTCCATAGGTGCTATAGTTCCCAGTTCCCTGCACATGATTCAGCATTGTCCATATGAGATGTTTGGTATCCAAGTGCAGTGGCACGGCCGTGGCTGGCAGCCAAACTCCCACCAGCTGCTCACTCACTCCCCTGTTCAACCAGAAGAGGTGAGAAAACAGGAAGGACAGGAATGAGAAAGCGTATGTGTTGAGATGAAGACAGGGAGATCACTTCCAGTTACCATCATGGGCAAAACAGGCTAGACTTGAGAAAAAATAATATATCACCAATTACTATGTATGTATTTAATCACCAGTTTGGTTATTGGAAAGCAAAAAGCCAAACACTAAAATAGTTAGAGCAAATAGCTTTCCTTCTCCCTTTCCAAGGCTCAACTTTACTTCCTTCACTCCCAGTACTGTACCTAGCTCAGCTTTATTTCCTTCACTCCCAATTCCTCTTTTCACCACTTTATCACCACAGGTTACGTAAGATTAGCCTTCAGCAAGGCAAGAGGCAGCAGGCTTATGGTCTGTACCTAGCAGTTCCAGTCTGCTGCTTCCTTCTCATCATGCTCTTCCGCTCTGGTGCAGGTCTTCCCCAGACTGCAGTGAGTATTATTTTCCCAAATCATCAACTAATACAGGATTCAGTACTCCCAATACCCTGGTCTGGCCAGGTCAGGCTGGGTCAGGTCTCCTTGAAGTGGTGGCACGTGCACCCTATGTTGGGTGTCACACAGAGCAGTAGGGTCAGGAGGAGACTCGAGGATGCCCAGTGACTGGGGAACATGCACTGGCCCTTGTCTCAGTGTCCATGGTTGTGTGCAAAGGTGCTCAGCACTTTCCAGGATTAGGCTATCAATAATAAACCATTTTAAATATCTCAAAAGCAGTGCTGTGATGACAAGCCAAGTAATTAATTGCATTACTTTTAATAGACCCTTCAAATAGTGCCAAGTCAGTGACATCTGCTGCAGTGTGGAAATACCTTCAGGGAAGAACATTTTTAATACAGCGGCACCTCAAAAGTCAGGCCATAGATAGATAAACTGAAAATGGCCATGCAGAGGATGAAAATGTTTTAACAGACTGTTAAGCTCCTCTGCTTACTGCTCAGCCAAAAAAATGACCATTCACCCATTTTACTTGTAGATAATTTAATTAGGACCTATTTTTCAAAACAGAAAACCTGTCTGCCTAAGATGCAGTCTGCACTTCTTGGAGAGCACCTAATTTCTGTTTGGTATCAGTATTACTATTGCTCATTGTAGCATAGTTATCTTTCATACCCAATGGTGAATCAAATCCAGGGGAGTCTTCATCCTCAGCTGATGCAAACAGGCTTGCCACGGAGCAATTAGGAGCATTGATTAACAGCAGCAGAGTATTCAGAGATGGAGTTTTCATACAAACACATTCACTTGCTGCTGTTTCCCTTGGGGAAAAATACAAAAGGTGTTATTAAAACAGGGTTTGTTTATTGACCTTCTCAAATTTCTGTGTTCATAAAATAATCTCATTCATTATCAAGGCACCTTTAGCTGAGATCCACTGAGTTCCTTGAAAAAAATTTGTGCACAATTCATGCACTGAAGCTGGACAAACAGAACACCAAGGAATCAATTTCAGAGGATATGATCTCATAAGCTCACTAACTATTCATCTCTGGAGATGGATAGATTTTGGCTGGCAGCTGCAATTCCGGAGATAAGTACATCCATATATTTGAAGGAAATGGAACCTTTTTTAAAAAGGCATTTACTGTTATGGTTTCATGCCTGTGTCAAGTCTCAAGTCTTGGATTAAAGGCCAGGCTTGTTCTTGTTTTTGTGCTTGTACCTAGCCCACTTGTATTCAGTGGAGTTAATGTGGAAATAAAGTGACCTAACTTGATGATCCTGCTCCAGTGACTCTCAGGAGGACTGACAGAAATGCAGCTTTCTCAGCTGTCTCTTCAAGCCTTCATGACTCTCTCTGCACCAAGAGCTACATGCTGCAGTGGCAGTGAGGAGCTGGTGGAGTTGGCTTTTTGTCTCTAAGTCATGGACTTGCACATCTAGGTTTTTTTCTGGAGGCAGTCTGCAGCCCCTTGCATGTAGCAATGGTGAATCACAGGTTCTACAGAGCTTTAGAAATGGAGAGAGGGAGAGGGACAGTGTGTCATGCCAGGTGGAATTTTCTTGTTTAAAAATGTCACCACATAGAAAATAGCAGAAAAGTTGCCTAAAAGCAGCGTGGAAGCGAAGTAGGGTTGTTCAGTGGGTCTTTGTTATCTCTGTGGCATGGAAATAGAGAGCTGGTAACAATGCTTCAGTGACTGGAAATCTCCAAGGTAATTTCCAAGATTTGCTGATAGTTTACATAGAAATTGGGCAAATAATTTTGCGAGAGAGTACTTCCCAGTTAATTTCTCTTCTCTGCATGCTGTTTCCTCAGTAAATGACTGTTTTATTGCCAAAATTCACTTATTTGGCTGCATTGTTTGTACAATCTTCTTTACACATTATGTGCCTAAATTTCAGATATTTCCAAAGGACTCATGATTTCCCTTGACGTTAGCTGAATTTGCTGGAGTCCAATATCTGAAAGAGGAAGTTTGCTATGTTCCTTTAAAGCAGCAAGTGAAAAAAACATCCTTCCAGTGCTTAAATGCAGAAGCAAAGCTAGGTCACATCAGCTCTGATGCAGTTAAGCATTTAGGTGGGTGAGTAGGCAATGTCAGTACTTTGATTCCTAGGGGCTGATCTCATGTTTGAAGTTAAACATGGCTATCTGCTTTGCTGACCTGCAGCCAATGTCCCAGAAGCTCAGCTGAAACAAGCACTTCAATGATGACAGGCCAAACAACCCCATGTGCAAATCTATGTTCAGCATCCTGTCATATGGCGAGCTGGACCCTTCAGAGAAACAAATGCTCAACCTTAATTCTGTTTTTTTACCCAGGATGGATGAAGATGGCACGCTCACATGAGAAGGGAAATCAGCTTGCTAGGAGATACAGGACATCCATAGGGATTAGGACTAAAGATCTGTCTGAGGGCTCTGGTAACGAAGCAAGGCCTTTGTAAAAGGGCCCAAAAGCCCTAGGCTGAACTTGTAGGTAGAAGTTCTGGAAAAAGACACTGGGGAATAATGTGAAGCTGGGAGGTTCAGAGCCTGATGCTTTAGAAATGTTGGCTCCTGAGGTCTGCTCTGGGTGGGGGTTGCACAATGCTGATGCTGGTTTTCTTGCCAGGAAGGAGGAAGAGTGATGAAGGAAGGACAATTGATGTTTGAAAACCGGGATTTTTTGTCTTGCTTGGACTTTTGTTCTGGAAGATGTAGATCAACATTAAGTCACCTTATCTGGGTTGTGACCCTGTGATGAGAGAATCTGATGGGATGAATGAGCCTATGGCTATACTGAATAATCCCCCACTTCAGGAAAAGCTGTCTCTGTTCACTGTAGTAGTAGTGGGCTATGTTTTACTAAGTCCTGTAGATGAGAAGTCAAATTGCTCTGTACTTGCTGCCATGTGAGCAATCCCATCATGTTACATATCCAAAGTTACAATAAGCTAATTGGGAACAGAAATACTTTTATGATGTGGTGAGGAAAAGGCATTTAAAAAAATGTGAACCACCATGAAATGTTGATCCTCTGCTGAGATGTTTTGCATATTACAAATTGCAACTGGATTTTCAAAATTGGGGAATAGAAGAACAGCACCCAGAAGAACATGTGCAAGGGCTGTGCCACACACTGAATGTTAGTGTTCTCATCTCACAGGTGCACCATGAATAAGAGGTGTTGCCTGAGATTTCAGGATGAAATTCAATAGGTATTAAAAAAAAAAAAAAGATATTATCAAACCTCCTTTTCCATAAACTTTCACCTGATACAAACTTCATCCTGTGGGCCTAGGAATTCTTGCATGTTGTAGCTAAAACACTGCATTTGTCCTTAGTGCTGACTGATGGGTGAAGAACAACGAAGGCGAGCCACTACTTAATTTGTGAGAAGACGGTTGGTGCATCTCAGAGGTTAGCAAGGATTAGACTCTATGACAGCAAACACCGTGGAGAGTAGACTGGTTAGAAGACTTCTCCTTTGCTTTCTGACTGATTGCTCAACAGGTTAACTGAATATGCTTAAAGCTTTTTGGTGCTGGTCACTAATTTGTTGAACCCAACAAGTACATTTCCATCATGGTTTTAGAAGACTGGAAGATACAGAGCTCTTGTGTGAGATGCAGGTGTGATTTCAATTAATGTTTCTATTTATTCTCCCTTTGGCAACTGTGGGCCAATGGATTGTTTTGCGAAATATGTAATAGATCCAAGTATTAAAATATTTCCTGAAAAATAATCACTTAGCATAAAGTAGATTTTAGTAAAACTGCACAAGTTGCTTTTTGTAAAGGGCTTATTGTAGTGCCCGTTGGAATCCATAAAAATGTTTCAACTGACTTTGGTGACTACTGATGAGATGAAGTAGGATGTTTCATGGAAAATCTGGAGGAAAATGGTGATGATGCTATATTAAGACTGTGAACAAAAGCCATTACTCTCACTAGCATCAGTAAATGGGGGGAAAGATTTTTTTTCTTCACTTTCTTACAGAGAAAGAATATAAAGGTTAGGAAGAAAGGCCCTAGAGCAAAGAGAAATATGAGAATGAGTCAGAGCTTTCAGCAGGACCTGACTCTGGCTGGGGTTTTCATCTTTGTGCACAAAATGGTTATAGGATACAGAATAACCAGTGAAATCAAGACTTATATGCAAAGCAACTAAGTGGGTGAATTCAGTATGTATGATGGCTTAATTTTTCGATCTGCAGAATAAAATGTGACAAACTTCCAAAGAAACACAGTCATCCTTGTTTCAGTACTAAGTGCTCTGTGGGAGTTGCAGCACTGATTAAGTTATAGACTGTGGATTTCAAGGGCCTTTTCTTGAGTATGACAGTGAGAGTTGTTCATAATGAGGTTAAACTTCACGTGGAGACCAGGTGATACAAGGAAGCTGAACTACAATGGGGCTTTCTGCACCGTGCTCTGTGTCCTGCTCAAAGGTCAGCTGGAACAGGCAGACCTAGGAGAAAAGCAGCAAGTGAAAGGCAGTTTTTCCTTGTTCTGATATAGAGCAGGAAAGCAAACTTTGCCCTCTTTACTTCAGGTTTTCCATAGGGTCCAATCTTTGGCAAGGAAGGTACGCAGAAATCTGTTGGGGTTTATTGGTAACATGAAAAGTTTTATTGACAGTTTTTGCTGACGTGGACTCTGTGTGCAGTGAGCTCCACATCTTTCCAGTGCCACAGTGAAGTCAGGAAGCTCCGTACAGGTATGGAAGTGTCCTATGCAGAGATCTCTCTCACTGTAGTGGTTTAGACACTGCATGACATAAGGATTATTTGCTGCACGTGTTTGAACATGTTTCAATAATATGACAGACTTGAAAAAAAATTGTTCCTATTTTTAATTGAAGAACTAATTGTTAACAAGAAAAGAATGGGACTACTGCTTTACCCATGTTATCTACTTAGTTGGCACAACTCCAAAATCAGCTGATACAGAGATAAATCTGCATTTTTGGAGAAAGCTGTAGGTAATCCAAATCATGTACTTGGCTATGCACTCCCACTCCACTCAAATTCCTTTCCGAAGTGATGAACATACTAGGAACTTAAATATACTGTGGAGGAATAAATGCTACAATAATTTAAAAGGGGGGAGAAAACCCACGAATCATGATGAGCTGCTATTTTCCAACTTCTGAGTTAGATTTATACCACTTTTTTTTCTGAAGCTTTGGTGTTGGTTTCCTCTCTTCCTTTCTCTACTGGTTGAAGGACAAAATGATCTCTGTCAAAAAGAAAAGTCTATGGCTTGAAGTCCTATTCTATGAATTGAAGTGTGTCTTAACTTCTGCTTAGACTTTTTGCCAACTGTCTCCCAAGTGAATTTCATTAATTAAAAAAATGCAGGTTTATTTCTTCATTTTATCTATATTAAGTTTGGGTAACATTCAATCCCAACTACTATTTAGCCCAATGAAGAAAAGTTTTGTTTTTCATTAACGCCCACAACTTAATCAGTGTTTGTAGATATATCATCATCTACTTCCTCTTCAGCTTTGTTTTAGCCCATCCGTATTAGGTGCGGGATTTTGCCAATTCCCTTGTTAAGTGTTTGTTTTCTACCAAGCACTTTTCTACCAAGCATGTAACAGAGCAGGATGGAGTTGCAAGGCATACTCTCATGGGAAAAAAAAACAAAACAAAACCAATTCCCTGCCTTTCTGTTAACCAGTCTAATATCATTCAGACATCTTTAAGTATTTCTTCTAAATTTTTCCTTTAGTAACTTCTATAGGCAGTGAAGAAAGTCCTAGTTCCTACCAGGATCCATTCTGAGAGAGGCAGAAAATTCCAGGTAGGCACGGGGGGGCTATCTGCCATCAGTTGGCCAAGGTCACTCTGCTCAAAAGTGTACAACCCCACACCAATACTCAAATATTCTTTCAGTTTCTTCCTAATTGTCTAGTCCAGAAGCTACTTCCCAATGGCACAGGGTCAAAAAGTGGAATGCAGTTTGTAGCCAAGACCCAAACTGAGAGAAACCAAAGGGTCTCTTGTGCAGGAAATGTGAAATGCTGCATGTTTCCTTCCCTAAATACAAATAATTATCTCTGTGACCCCAGTTGCATGATCCCTGATAAGTGATATAAATAGTATTTTTCAACAGAAGTGCTGAGATGCTAACTTTCTGGGAATTTAGGTAGGCAGGCCTCTAAGACTGACAGGAAGGACACTTGACAAAAACTGACTTTCAAAATTCACATCAACAGCCTTTTCATCTGCAGAAGATTGTTTGGGTTTTTTTCTGAAGCAGGTTTTGTAACATATTATTCCAGTAAATGTAGGGCTCTATCAGTGATGCTGAGCTGATAATCCTGGGAACCAAAGCTCTCATCTTATCAAAAAATATAACACAGGGCAAGCAGTTTCCCTACCCTGGCCCCCTCCCGGGAGGGGAGAACATAGCTGTATCCCTGTTCCCAGCGGGTGCTTTGCCTGCTGAGCAGCTAGTAATGGAGTATTGACTCACTGCCACTTGAAATATCTCACATACTGATGTTGTCCAAACCCAAAGTGTATTACCTCTGCATTAATTGAAATGTAGCTTTCAGCAGCCGTTATAAACGTGCTTGACTGTAGTGTGAAAGCATTTGTTTCCAGTGGAGATCCTGATAACTAGTGAGATTCAGGAGCGGTGACTGACCTTTGATCATCAGCTTTCATCTTGGCATGCTGCCTTACTGGGAGGAGGAAGGGAAAGTTCTCTTATAAGAGCCAACTTCATGTCAGTGTCTGCTGTTAACATTTAGTTTGTTTAGCTAAAAACACACAGCTTTGAAGATCCCTTTGTACTGGATTGCCTGGCTCCTTTTCCCGGTGGTACTCATAGCTCAGAAGTTATGTCTTACTTCATATTTAACCTGTATGTAACTTCCATTTCAATGCATATTGCAGCCACTGTATTTCCAGATTTGCCCGTCTCCTAGCTTTCCCTTCATTTCACTTCAAAAACTGCCTTGGGACTTTCCTCACAGCTGCCAAAGTCAACTTCACCTCTTCCTTGGAACCTCCTTAGCTCCACTATTGAGGGACAAGATCTCTTCTTGGCTGCTGCCCAAGGGCTACTCTGCCTGTACTCCCTCCAGTCTAGAAAGGTAAGAGAGAGCAGCTCTGCAGGCTGCTCCATGTTTTTGTTATTGTTGGACTTTGTTGGACCAGGGCTCTTGCGCCTGCAGCTCCTTCAGGATTTGCTCTCGTTCATCCTCCCCTGGTGCTTTTTCTGATCGTTCTTTATGGCACAGGGCAACTGATACCTGTTCAAAGCTAGGTTTTAGACTGCTGTCTGCTATATGACCTGGTTCCTTCTGTGTCTTTGAAGTAATTTATGCAATCCAAGCTTGACTCTTAACGTGTTCTCTAAAATTGTTCTGATTTACCCTGGTTATACAAAACCCCTTTAGCCCCTGCATTGGTAATGTAGTTCATTATTAGTGGAAAAAATATCAGGTAAGTATCTTTCTCTTCCACCACACCCCAAAACAAAACTGAAAACTTACTAAGATCTCGTAAGGCAAGCTTGCAAAAGGAAATGCAGAAAGGGAAGCACAATATTTAAAAGAAATGTAAATTGAACACACAAAATAAACGCATCCCAGGATGTAAGCTAACTCTGCAATGGCAGCTGCCCACTTTGAACTGTATTTGTTCATGGTGTATTGCACCATTACACTGTAGGCTAAATAACCACAATGTAAGGTCAATGGCGTGTTCAGGAGTGTGCTGATTTCACACTATACCATTGTTAATAGGCAAGATTTAATGGAAATGACTCTTGGTATCCACTCTCCTAAACAAATTTTAAATCATTTTGATCTGCCTTGTTAGAGGACCAGTTCATTATTTCTGGCATTTTTCTTGTTGGAAAATTAGTCTCATCGTTAAATATGAGAGATGTGTACTGTTATTTCTGTTGGTGTTCTCCTCCTCTTCTTCAGTTTCATGTTTTCTGGTGTTTGACAAGGTCCATACAATTAGATGTGCAGAAAAGGGGAAGGAGTAAATCTGTGAGTGGGTTGAACTCATTTCTGGTACAAGTTTAGAAATGTAAATGTTTTCCAGTTTTGCAAATTTTTGCTATCACTCTTGATGGTATATTTTGAACCTGTTTTGTTGTAACAGGTCACAAGTCACTCTGCATTTTGCCTAAGCCATGGATTTTTTTTTGAAACCTGTGTTGATATCTTTGATCAATTCATCATATACTATTCCTATATGGTTTCCTACAGAGCACCAACTTTTGATCTGGTGTGAACTGATACAATTCTATTGGCTTTAGCACTGCTGCTTTATCCGTATAGAATCATACCTTTGCATTGTACTTAGGAGAAGAGGCTTGTAAAGGCCACCTGCCTGGGAATCTCACTGCCTTTGTGCTCCTCCAGATTTTGCAACCTGCCTCGGTTGTGAATATTGCCATTAACAATCTTCCTGGCTGCACATTAGAAAACATTAGAGCCAGGACCTTCACTACATGCCTGTTGTCACCCCTGGAGATTCAATGTGCTACAGCAACAGCAACCAAGCTGTGCAAGCCAGGAGGGCCTGATTCTCAAAAGAAAAAAAAAAAAAAAAAAGAAAACTGAATGAGGACTTTCAAGTTCTAGATTTGGAAGCATGTAAGTAATAGGTCAGTGTGTCTGTCAGAATCTGAAAGGCATATCTGTGTATTAATATTTTATTCATGTGTATTCATATTTTATTATGGTGTATTCATATTTTAAAACTGGGCTCACACTAACATCACTCAGTAGCTGGCAAGGTTCCTTTATTGAGCTGAAAACCCAGCCATGTGCCACCCTTGCCTAAGTGGAGCTTCTGAGTGGAGGCTGGTGTCTAGCCTGGGTTTTTATGGTACAAGTTATGGTGAGGCTCTGGACAGAGAACCTCTTCTTTTTCAGCAGCTAAGTGTGTTTTGAAGGTCTGAAGCAAGAGTATTTAACAAGCCTCTGCTGGAATGAGCACCAACAGACTAAATTGCAAAGTGCAGTGTAATTGAATCTGATCTCTGGCTTTTACAGACTGTAGTAATTGGAAATTGTCTTTCCTTTAAATATATGCCATTTCTAGGATGGTTTCTTGAACCGGTCATCTGATCATTTTTAAAGACATAATAATGTGAAGTAAGAAGTGGTATACAGTCCCCTTGGTACCGGTGAAGAATGGCAAGGTAGAGACTGTGGGATACTTCCTGCTGTGGCACTGGTATTAAACTAAGTCCTACACAGTAATTAACAGCTTAGCAAATAGGAACTCACTCCTTGAATAGCCACGGCCTGAAGCCCAAATATCAGTGCTCTGTTCCAGATGACCTACAGGAGGGCTGAGTGGAAGCCTTCCTGGCTTGCACTTGGCAGCAGGATGCTGCGTGCCACTGCATGCGCCCCTCCGGCCAGCCCTGCAGGGCTGCCTCCCAGCAGGTCCACGCTGTCCTGGCTGTGCTCTTCACTCCTCTTTAGTCACTGCCTTTGTCTGAACACTGTCTTGCTCAGTGGCTAAGCAGTTCTGGGTATAATGCAGGGGGTCTAAAAATTTTTTTCACCCACGGAAATATGATGATTTCCCTAATTTTTTTGTTCCTATATGTCTAGAGATCTAAAAGTAAGTAAAAAGTAAACCAGATGAAGTCCAGACCTGAACACTCTCTTTTGTAATGTTGTAGACTTGCTGTGTATGGCACACACTATTCCTCCTCCTATGTCCTTTTTCTGTCTCAACAGCTTGTTATTTTTTTGACATGCAGGTATTGACTAAACATTGTGTAGAAAACCACAAACAGATTTGAGGCCTGGGATCTTTAGGGGAGAGCCTTATTGGAGAGCCTATTTAGCTTTACCAGGAAGAAGGTTAAAAGTTGATTTGCTTAATATAAAGTACTCTCATGGTAAGACTGTACTGGTCAGCAAAGAATGATTGAATGGGTCAAGATACTGTGTGGAGATGAATGAAATATGTCTCAGCTATCTGCAACCTGAGGCACATCAAGTTCAAACTAGAAGTTTGGCTTATACTTTGAAAGGATGGTATATTGCCAAGAAAAGACTCCTAAGAAGTGATTGTTCATATTCTCTTCCTTAACACAATACTGAATCACTTTTCCAAAGACACATTTTAGCTAGATATTTACTTAACTAGATGGTTATTTGGTTCTATATGGAGTTACTGAGCTGAAATTAAAAGGGTGGTCATATACTGGAGATTAGACAAGGTGATTGGAATGGTCCATTCTTGCCTTAAACTCTCTGAATCTGTAACAGACCATTGTCTCACCCGCATGTGCCACTGAAATGAATACCCAAAACTAGGTCTATGCCAACAGTCATGAATTCTTGAACTGGAGGGTAGGGTGTGGACCTTTCCCCACATCTACCTACCTTTTCCATGGGGGAAGGAAACACTCTCAGTGCTCTTAAACAATGCTGTAGGTAGAAGTTGGCTATCACCTTTTCCTTGTCCTTAAAACAGGTCTTTTGTTGTCTCCTAGGTGATGAGAAGAGGACATATTACCACTTCTGCTGTTGTGCATAGTAAGTAATACGAGATATCCTGATGGTGCTTTAGAAGGTTGTCATTGAAGAGGCTGACCAGCAGCTACTGTTCCAAAGGCTAAGTCTCTTTTGCAGTTTCCAAATAGTTCAGAGCTGCCATCCACCTGTTTTCTCTGCCAGTCGAGAGGATCATGCTCTCAGCTTTCCATTTCATAGGCAGGGAACAACAGGAGAGTTTGGCCTGTGAAGACAGTTATTACCTGCAACTGCATGCTGCTGAGACGTGGTTACAAGTTGGTTTTCTGTTTCATGTTTCTTATTTGCTGTAACCATTTGGACTGGCTATGGCATTTTGCTCAATGTTTTCCCTTCATGAAATCCATCTGCTGGTATATTCTTACTTAAACATATTTTGCATGCAAGTTCCCCAAGATAGCCAATGCTTCCCCAACTCCCACCTTTTTCAGGAAATGCTGAGCAGTAGTGTTTGGAAGAGTGGGAATGTGTTACTGCAATCGTAGGGAAGGAGATGGGAAAAGGTACATATTGCCCACTGCTTCAAACTCCAGCTGAAATAATGGGTGTGAAGACCTCTAGCAGCCCAGTGCCTGAAGTGTGGCACGTGAAATTAGAAACCATTTTTAATAAACTTTATATAAATAACATTAGTATGAGGGATTAGAGGAACAGCATTGAAGAAATTGAAGGGCATGAGTTGATGGTTCTCTTTATGACGGTCCTTCAAACCTGTGACCATATTCCACTGTTTACCCTGCAGTATTACTTACTCTGCTGTGCCAAGGCAGTTGTCTGATTTGGAAGAGGTAACATATGTACCATATTTTAAGAATGATTGATTGGCTTCCAGGAATCAGTTTTAGTTACACCCAGGTAATTCTTCTAACTAATAAATATACTGAGCACTAACCTCTGTATGTCTGCTCAGAAATATCTACACACACTATCTGAAGAATTCCTTATGCATTTAATTATTTTTTTTTTCCATGCTAATGTCAGTGCTGGGATCCTCCATTCTCTAGTAAAGGTAAAAGTTGTATTTTTCCTCTTTCTAGGACAACATGCTGCCTGAACATTTCTACCTCTGGATTCACAACCAGGCTTCGCCCAGAAGGTACTGACATATAAATTATTTAATTTTGCTTTTTGAAGGTTCCCTCTGGTCATATAAAACAGTTTTTATTTGAAAGTGTTTTTCTTAATCAATTTTTCTATTGGCATTTTAAGCCATAAAGTTGTGCTGAATGCACTTGGATAGAGCACACCCTTCTAAGTAATGTCTGTGTTCAGAACCTTGTTCCAGATCTCTTTAACAAATGTTTGATGAGCATGGGCTCTGATGCTCCTGTGGTAGTGCAGTGCTGTGGTATTTCTACAGAAAGGCATACTGCAAGCAGTTTGAACCTAAGAAGTGGTTAGCTATGTGTGGAACATAAGTCAGGGGCTCTGCTGTGATTTCCTCTATGAATCTGTTATGTGATCCTGAGGAAGTCATGTTGCCTGGCCATTCCTGCTTCTTCCCACTGTCTCATCTGCTGACAGTACTCTACTTAACATGTTTCCTTGGAAAGGTAGTAAATATAGCATTTCAGAGTCCCAAAGTGTAAGTTTTCCAACTCATTTTATACTGATACCGTTCCTGTTGGATTAACTAAGACATACAAAGAACAATTTCATCTTCACCTGTTGGTATCACACATCCTGAACCAGACTTATGAAGGTATTGTGTCCTGCATGAATAAGCCACAGACATATAATCTCATGAGGGTACTATTTGCTCAGCAGTGTAGTTTTGAAAATTCAGCTCACTGTGTGCAGGCATTGTGTTAAACATGTCTTGTTCAAAACCATTGAGAACATTCAAGTTGACAATTACAAATTCCCTTGAGAATATGAAATGTTGCATTTTACGGGGGGGGGGGGGGGGGGGAAAAAACAAAAAAAAAAAAAAAAAAAAAAAACCCCCACCACCCAACAAAAAAACAAACAAACCCCC
>JANHFX010008822.1:10803-34208 GCA_027560015.1 Chloroceryle amazona
AAATTATCTCACTCATGATCTTAAAAGGAAACAATTCTTTATGTTTAACTCCTAAGCTCAGATATTCAGTATAAAAAAAAAAAAAAAATATTTTTAGGCTGAAGAATAACAATTTTTTTGCAGCTATTGGTTTTACATAATTTTGCAGTCAAACCTCCTTCTTCTGTATCTGACATTGATGCTAGTTAAGTCAACAGCAGAACACTTCTTAGCTTTCTTCTGAAATGCTGAAGTCATGTTCATGTGTGAATTTAATATTGAAAAGTGGATTTACTACAGAGCATAAACTGTATCAACATCAACCTTCCTCCCAGTGAAGACCAAACTGAAGAATCACTGCATATCATCCATCAGCTATTTCTTGCTCTCCTCTTCCGCCAAGAGGAAAAAAAGCAACAAGGTAACACATTTAGGAATATTTACAGAAAAGTTGGGTGATTCACTGGAAAGTATGATTTATTTCCTAGGAGAGAGGAGTTGAGGGAGTACCTGTAAGGAGATTTTTCAACGACAATACTAACATACTTCTGGTGGTATTCAGTTTGATTAATGTTTTTCCTATGTGACCTCTTTATCATGAAAATACTTCTATGTTAATCAAATGGCAATAGGTATTCTAAATTTTGCAGGCAGTTTATTTATGGAGGTTATTTTCAGTTATGTTTACTCAGTATATCAGCTTTGATAAGTACTGGAATACTGGAGCTTCTAGAGTTAATAAATGGAATATTCTGACTACATTCTTAGTACATACTAGCAATCCTTTTGGTTTTCTTACAAGTATGCACAAATTCAAATGATCTCTTAATGAGACCTCCATGAGACTGTTTTGTGAAAGAATGTTCCCAACTTATATTTGACTTACAGTCTTGTTTATCTTTTCTTTAAATACTTAATATAGGTGAAGACATGGTCTGAGAGAACCACTGGCCTGCATAGCATATATCTAGTTTAATAGGAAGCTCTTCAGCTCAACAGATATGACAAAATATCATTATGGATATGTTTTTGGACTTTATAAATATGCTGCACTTCAGTAAGTGAACAAATACGCTTTCCCTCAAATCCATCTTTCTAAAAATACATATATAAATTATGTCAAGACTTAATACTCTAACTTGCATTACATCATGTACTCAAAATGAAATGTCATAAAGCAGAAACAGCCTGAAATAGAAATGTGGTGTTCAGCCATCTTAGTAATAGATACATTAGAAAAAAACCAGTATTCATTAAAAATGCAGTGTGAAGTGAGCTTAAATATTTACAATAATATTTTTTTCTTGCTCCAATTTTAAAGTAGTTAACTTTGAATTTGCTGCTTCTGTAGATGCGTATTCATAAAGAATCCCAAGTGAAACATTGTTATTTTTCTCTCATGATAATAGTTATGTATTGATATATTTGTAAAATCAAATTAATACTTGAAGTAATATTTCATTTGTTTAAACCACAAAAGCACATCAGTGTTTCAGTTTATGACCTTCTTATCAGAAATTAATTAGAATATTTTCGTGAAAAATAAAAAATAATGCTTCTACTATTATCTTTTCTATTATCTGAAGGAAATATATGACTGTTATATATTAAAAACAGGCAATGCTATGGATATTTCTGATTGCCAGCTGCCAGATCTGAAGAAGTCAAGGTGATCAGCTGTGCCATTTTGACTTATTGTCTCAGAGTAGGAAAATGCCCTGCATATGCTACTCTTAGAGTAAAAGTGGGTGTAGATTGAAGTTTTCCTCTGTTAGATGCTGCATTGCTGAGATAGGGGAACCTTAATTCCCCTTTCTTCAAAATCTCTGTCTTCTGATTTACAGCCATGAGGGAGACAAGAGGATGTTATTCCTTTGGCAAGCACGAAAAGAAAGGGATTTGGTGGAAGATGCTGAAAGAAGAAAGTGAACTGTGGATGTTCCCTGCAGCCACTGTGAGTTAGGAAAACTTCCAAGCACAAACTTTATAATTTGTTAAGAAGGTGGATTGAAGCATAATCCTGGGTGTGGCTTGTATTTTATATGTTTTCTTTCTATTCAGTAACAGGAGAAAAAAAAAAAAAGGAAAAAAAAAAGGAAAAAAAAGATTCTTCAAATTAGTGTTGTTAAGGAAAAATTTATTTGGATTGTTATTATATCCAGATGTAGAGATTTCCTTTCAACTCACTCACAGGAAATACGATATAATTTTCATGTTCCAAAAACCTTAAAATCAAAATAGGGTTTTATTTTGCAGTATTTATACCTTAGCAAAAATTTAATCCTGATTCCTAGTGTCAGTTTTGGAGAACATAGTGGAATGGAGTATTTTACATATATTATAATGTCTGTTATTGATATTATCCCATGCTGTTGCATTTAACATCCTGTTGTCCTCATAGTACAAGTCTATTGTGGCCTACCCATAAGCGATTGTATTTGTTTTTTAGCAGCAGTGCATTTGATTATGAAGCTTTTTTTTAATCATCTTTTCTAGATAAAAGCATGACTTTTCATCTGAATTTTGTGCTTTGTGTAACTATAAATAGCAGCCTGTAAAACCTTCATGATAGAAAAGCATGAGCTATAGAATAATAAAATTACTGTGGAATACCACTCCAATGAATGCTTTTATTCTGAGAATAAAAATGTCTACCTTTTGCGTGCTTCCATATTCAATCTCTTTTCATTGAATATTCTAAACTATAACTTATATCTTTAAGCTATGCACACACACAAATAGTATAGAAGTATATTTGTTGCATGTTTTTCATCAAATACTTGATTATGACCAGTAAAATAAAGTGTATATGAAAATAAAGCAGAATACAACCTTTTTGGTATAATGGGCTTTCTCTCTTAACATTGGGCTTATTTTTTACCAAGTATCTACCAATAAATACATGCATTTATTATCTTTTTTTCTCTGACCACTGTTCTCAGTTCTAGCAGTAGATCCTCCTACTTTTCTCTGCCTATTGGCAACTTGCTTGCTAAGGTAATAATGATCTTTTGCACATGGTGTTTCTCAGCTGTGAGGTGAACCAATCAAGGCACTGATTCAGATTAAGAACAATCTGACATAAAGAAGAAAGGCTAAACTACTTCATCTGATGCTGCCACTGAAAGAGATGCTTTAGCCACCACAATTAATTAACCTGTTTTATGTTAATTCGATGCAAATTTTCTGTTTTCAGTTGAGAACAGCTGAAAAAAAAACATCTGTTGACTACTGAAATAGCAGAAGACAGTGAACCCTAGCAGAGTAAAGGAATCATGGACATATAAAACACTGTCAAGACCTTCATTCTGAGTGAAACGGAAATAAATGTCCAAATGAAAAAGAAAGAAAACATCTTCTGCGCAGTAATGTAAAGCATAAAATGCACATTACTTTTAATAGAACTTTATGATACCTTTTTATGCTGACTACAAAATCTGTCAAAAGTGCCCATAAAACTAAACTACAAACCGTATGTTTTTCCAGCTGTTTCTTGGAAATTAAACTTGTTGCTAACTGCAGTTATATTGGATATTTTTTGCATATTGATGGAATATAGTATTAAACAAAAATTTTTCTTTGAAGAAAATAAGGAACAGTTGTATTATTTTAATGATGTTTCTCCTAGTAAGTAATTGTTCTTTTCCCAAGGACCATGGTTCTACAGTTTGTTGCTGAAAGAAATACATCTTGGCCTGTGTTGCCTTCTCCCCTAGTTATTTGTTCCCATTTCTGCCTTAGTACGGCAACTTTACCTGACTCAAACTTTCTTTTGTTTTTGTTGCTATTGCCAATGGCTGGGATGTAGTTGTAATGTGGAGTGGAAATGGAAATACAGAGGAGTGTATTCAACTGTGACAGCTTCTAGGGCTTCTAAGATCTGGACTGACTATTGATGTCTCAACCCTTGTGTGGTGATAAGATCTGAACAGAGAATGAGCAAGGTCTGCCTGGAGGGAGGAGATACCAGTGGCTCTCAATAGTCCTCAATGGATCTGCCATCCTCCCCTGGCTTCTTGCAGGTTACAACAGGAAGACAGAAATTCGGGTGTCTTTTCCTTGAGTTAATTTCTTCAGCTAGCCACTGTGACTGCACCAAGGGGAGTTCTATAGTGGAACTGCACTAGAAGGGACACATGCAAATTGGGACCACCTCTATACTTTTTATGCAAATTGGGGGTGCATAACCCAAGAGTATAAAGAGACATCAAAGTATTTATCTGTGTGCACCCACCACCAAAGAACTCAAAATTTGGATTGTTCCTGTGAGATGTTAATGGGTCCAAGGGTGGTGCTATCTTTCTATCTTACTCTCTCTCCCCCTATCTTTTCCTTTTCTCCTCTTTCTACTCACTTTTCCTTTCCTCCTCTTTCTACTCACTTTTCCTTTCTTCTCCTTGATACCTAAAGTATTTGATAAGAAAAAAACCTTTTTGCTAAAACACCTTTATCCGCACTATTTATTGCTTGCTCACAGGGAAAACCAATAAATTATTTTGTTTAAATTGTATTGTTCCTTTGAGTCATTGTCACGAGTCTACTACATCTGTGGCCCTGCAGTGCAGGGACATTCTCTTTCAGGGGATCATAACGATTCATTTCCCTCATCACTTAGTAGTATGCCTAATCAGTTTAGGATATATGAAAGAGATTTGGGCTTTTCTCTGTATTTTTGTATTTTACTGTAAGTTTTATAGTAGAAGTAGTGCAAATGAACAATCTTATAAACTAAATATCAAAACTTAATGATTAACAGATCAAATGAACCGATTAATTACAGTATGATTGTGAATAACTCAGATCAATAGGAAATTCTATTAAACAAAACTTAAAAAAAAAAAAAGGGATTAAAATATTCAAGGTTTCAGAGCTTCAAAGTATTAAGTGAAGTTTAGCATAACTAGTGGTTTTCTGTATTGCCATAAATCTTCAAAATCCTGCAGAACAAAGTTCTTAATCTGTGGACAATAAAGAGAAGCCAATTCAGGTGAGAGGCATCTTCTGTATATTTAATGCAAAGTTAGGGGACATACTCATGAGTTTTCTAGTGTTATTTGTCTTTCCTGAAAAGGTCCTCTTTTTCTTTCTACTTGTATTTAACTGTGGTATTCACTATTCTGCTCAAGATAGAATTTTAAATTAATGAAGATACTTTTTGAATATTCTTAATTAAAATTTATTGCATGTAAAATACATTGTTCTACTCTGTCAAAAGTAAAAGTGTTTTCACACTTCAACACATACAGAAAAACAAACAAACAAAACACAACTAAACCCCAAACCAACTTACTTGCTTTGTAATTTTTTTCAGTTCATTACATCAAGCAACTCATACTACTTATTTCTCACCACATCAAATATCACCAGCTATCTTCTTGTCTTTGCAGCTGCGGTACAATAGTCAACCAATGCTACTGAAGCATGTAATTTTAAGTTTTGCTTTGGGCATTTCAGAAACAGAGTGAGGTCACATTTAATATTTTATGTCTTGTTGCTGAGATACAAAAATACAAGTAAATTCAGCAGATTAGTCAATGAAATACCACAAGTGACCTCATATTTATCAAATTTTATATTAGAATATTAATTGGAGACAGAAAGCTGAAGATGAGTTAGTTGGGATTTTACTCCATGCATAGTAAAACTTCTAAAATATTGTTTAACCTTGCTGGCATTATTTCTTTGATGACTGTGGTAAATTGTCATTTCCTGGCCACTCATATTTCCACCACCTCAAGGTAGATTCTTTATTATTAATCTAACTAACTAAGTGTCTCAAACTATAAACCACTCCTTTTATGCATGCATCATTTTAGAAATGTTACAGAAGCTTTTCCTCGGGCTTCTCAGGCATAACAGCTGCTGCTCAACAGCAAGTTATCAGGCAGCATTTAATATAGAAGTATTAGATTCTTAATAGAGTCAGTTTAAATTATGTCTGAATATGAGATAAAAGTTGCAATGGCCACATAATGTATAGAGTTTGTGACCTTCTTAGGCAGAAGGCTATGCATTAGTGTCAGTCAGACAATTTAAATTTCAGTTTCAAACCTGGAATTCTAAAACCAAAATTAAACCAGACCTATATAAGGCATATATATATACGTCTACATATTCACACATATTTAAATATTTATACAATGGGACTGTAAAACATATTTCTGTATTAAAAAAAAACAAACAAACTTATAAAACATTTATTTGAAATAACATGTCCATCTATACTACATTGTGTAATGACATCTTTGCTTATACTTTCTCTGAGAAAAAGGGGAATACTTATAATAAAAAGCTATTTACAAGTAATTTCAACACACCAGAAACTTCTAAGTAGCAGTATTATACAAAAGAGATTTCAGAATAGAAATATTTCAACCTCTACTTCATGGCATTATGTCATGAAATAAAGTGTAGTTTTTTTCTCTTTCTTATGAGAAAAACTAAATCAGAATTAAATATTTCCATGCCAACATGGAAACCTGTAGTCTTTGGTGGGTTTGGGAGGTAAGAATAGGTATGTTTGAATGACACAGTGAAAAAGAGTTCAATTTTCTTTAACTTAGAGGCAAAGTTAAACCATAGCTAGCCCTAAAATGTAGTCATGCATCTTAACTAGTTTTGTTAACATGGAGAGCAGAACAGCAGAGCAGAAAATAATTAATGAGAGCTGTGGACTAGACTAAATTGTATCCTGTTTTACATCAACCATGGTTTCTGCTTGGTGTCTTCAATGGGCAGAGTTGAAATGAGATTCTAATCATTCAGTATCATTAAGGACATTCAAACTAAGACAACAGAACAAATGTGGCATTATGACCTCTCTAGCACTGCTTGTTCTCACTATCAGATGACTGCTACCAGTCTATGATGTGCTCAGACTTTTAACTTTCATTTTCAGATTAATGATTTACTATTGTCTTTTAGGCTTGGGTCAGGTCAACTCGGGAAATTACCGTTGGATCCTTGAAAAATAGGAAGGTTCCTTCTTACACAGGAAAAATATTAAGAAGATAAATACAGGAAAAAGTTGAGTAAAATTAAATTGGAAGTTGAGATAGACAAAAATAAGCAGAGATAACATTTTGAAGATAAGTTGCATAACAGTGGTATGCTACAAAATTTATGCACCTAGAAAACTTGTCTTCTGAAACTGTTCAGCAGTTAAGGACTCTAGCTAGGCTTTGCCTTGAAACAGCAGCATTTTTCATGAAGAATGATGAAGCTATCCCAAAATCCCATTTATTTTTTCCTCTGCTTTATAATTGAACTTCAGAAAAAATCAGCTACATGATTAGTTCCTGCATTACTTTATGCTTAATTGTGCACTATGCAATTGGAGCACTTTAATGGCACTTTCTGTGCATTTTACATGACAAAACCATGTAAGTTGTATTTTTATTATTTTTCTCTTACTTTACAGACACAAACCAGATTTCGACATGTCGATTCAAACTTAGCAGTGACCCACTGGGATTATTCTAGAACGTGGTATAATAAACAGGAGAAAGAATGCTGCAATAAAGTTTGCAGCACATAATTAAGACTCTTCTGGAGCTCTAATTGTTTTATTCTATTTTGATTCTTCATAAAGTTTTAATAAAATGTCAAATGAATATCTAAGGAAGCACAGAGAATATCTGATTACATTACTATAACACTTGTAATTCGGTTTTACAGGAAGTAAACTGTGTGATAGATGAAAATCAAGGTCATACTTACAAAGAACATCTATCAACTAACAGCTTAAGCTGATAAAACAAGTTAATGCTATCACACACCATATTTATTTCTTTATTTTAATATTACTTCTCCAGAAAAGCAGGTATTAGGTTCATAAATAACATGTTAGTTCAAAATCACCAAGTGTCATAAAAGCACTAATAGGAACTACTGAACTGCTAGTTCATTAATTATTCTACAAAAGTGTGAATTCTTCAAATATAAGACCATCTGTCTTTTGGACAATAAGTATTGCCGCAAGTTACAAAGGACTGAAGTATCAGGAGAATTTATTTTCTGGGAAAAGGTTTAATAAGGTGCAATATTTAAACATATTTTAATTAATGAGATTAAATAATTACCTCTTAACTATGAAGCATGTAAATTAAAACTAATGTATATTGTCATTGCTCATAAATAAAGAAAACAAGAAAGGACAAGGAAAGTAAGAAAGGATAATAACACTACACAATAGGTAACCTTATTGAGTTTGTCTGCCTTCAAAAAGGGATGCACTTCTTCTTTTGTATGTCTTCAGGATATGATGAGGATGCTGTTTATTTCTGCCTCATGCAACAGGTTCCCAGAACTACTAGCCAGATCTGAAGAAGTGACAGATATTCTAAAGATATTTTCAGGATAACTTACAACTGTCCTCCTGATTAAATTTTTACATGAGGTTTGGTTAAGAGTTAAGGAGTTGTTGTAGTATTAGCTGCAACAAGATATCATGGTTTTTTGTGATTTTGTGAATGCCTGTGAAAACTGATTGACCCTGTTGCAACTAGGACAAGTTGTGGTAGGAAAAAAATTAATGTTGGACATGAAGTGTGGCTTTAAAACTTGTTGAGGCAAAAACATGTGTCACAGCTTGGTTATTAGTTCTTCCAGGTCAATACATCAATCATGAGACTATCAGGTAGAAGCATTGTAACAGCACTGTTCTCTACTCAATTCTCCATGGACCCTGGCTCAGATTATATTCCTGCAATGCAGGTGGTGTATTAGTTTTTACCTTGACAGTTTTGATGAGAGTTTGGGTAAAAAGTGTTCATGTGCTCAGTGCAGGTGCAGTATTGTGCAGAAACATTTGTGTATATGTTTAGCATGAAATATTTAGGAAATGAATGGAGTCTATTTGTAAAACTCAGGTGCTGTAGCCTTCAAAAATATACAAGTCTCTTTTGTGGCTCAGTAGTAGTTTTAAGGATTTAGATTTTCGGCTGCGGCTTCTATTGTGGTAAATGGGACTGAAGTTCTGTGTATCTAGCACAGAAAGTCAGATTTGCATGTATGTAAATTAAAGGTTAACATGTTGCTTCTCATTAAGGGAACTGTTAGTAGTTAGAATGCTTAGAAAGTTCATTAGTGTTAGACAATAACAACTCTTCTATATTAAAGCAACATTTCTTCTGACCATCTCTAAAATGCAAAGAAAATACTTATATTAGAAAATTTTCTGCTTCTTTAGGGACCTGATGTCATATGCCTGAATCACCGTTGAGACTTGTCATGAATTTCTGGACCTACATACAGATAGATCGAGAGACGTAGCACACTTTAACAATGTTTTATAACTACTTAAAAAAAACCCAAAAGCCACAAACATAAAAACCAACTAACCGACCAACCAAAACCATACAAAAAACAAAAACAAACCAACCCACAAAGTTAGCTGCATTTTGCTTACGAGAAAGAAACCTTCCATTGCTTATTTCAGGTATCTCTTAGACTTGGTGTATACATACTCCAAGTGATAATTGTTGTTCATTGTGAAGTGTTTTTAGAAGTATGTTTCATGTTTCATCATGGAACAGAAAATACCTTATTCAGTAGCATAGTAGTGTGTACATATGTCAGTTTTCTTAATGCTGGCCTTTATGAAACACATTTTTATGGTATAATTTTGTGGGATTTTTTTAAATAACTTCAGTTCTGGTATACTAAAGGCCCACACTTTAGAAAACAATAGACCATATGGGTGAAATTTTTATCTCTCTTAGAGTAGAACCCACAGTTGTGAAATACAATAAAATATAGGATCTGCTGAATTAGTTTTAAAAAAGTCTTTAAAATATTTTGTAATCATTTTAATTCTTCTACATCTCCTTTCAACTATGAAGATACTTGCACACATCTTTTTTCCCATAAACTATCAAAAAGGCTTACAAAAATTTCTTTCCTGAAGTGACAAATGCACATTTTGCAATGGACAGAGTAGGTTCGAGGCTAAATTACATTACCATGAAATGTGTAATTCATTGATGGTTTTATCTCTTGAATTTGAGACTATCAATTCTGCAGTCATTCTGATATATTCTGCTTTACCTACACATCATCTAGGACCAACAATTCCTGTTTATGGGACAGGCTTCAGAGATACTTTTTTTTTCTTTTCACTCTTAATTTTAAATCCAAAGGGTCCAGTGATTTAACAGTAGTCAGAAGGCTAGAAATTTTTGTCAGGACTTTCAGTTTCAGTAAGAAAAATCGAGTCAGCTCTTATTGTAGTGAAAAGGAAAACAGCTGCATATAGTTCAACCCACATCATATTGTTAGTCTGTGATTTGCATTGCAAAAAGTGTGTGTGAGGAGGAAATATTGTTCAGTTTCAGTTATTCTAGTGATTTATAGACTTTCTTTGATGCTTAAAACGGGCAAACATTTCTGCTGAAACTCCTCTTAAAAAGTACAAGTGGTCAAATGAAATAAGACTTCAAAATCACCAGTGATCCGGTAATTAATTATTATCTTTTGTAAGTTTAAAAAATCAGCATAAGCTTAAAGGGAAATTTAGTCTGTAGTGAATAATTGATTTTTATTTTTTTCTATTTTGTGGGTCGGTGCTTTGGGTTTTTTTTTGGTTGCATTAATGATGGCTAAAAGGAGATTCTCAGTTTGTATAGGTGGTGATTAATTAATTATAACAATATTAAAGGATATTATGAGAGATGTATTACTGTTAGAATCACATGCTCAGGCCAAAACAGAACTTATTTTTTGTTACTACTTTTTATGTGGTTTGTATGTACTTCTTAATGTAATAATAGTTTAATTAATCTTCCATTATGCTTAGAGATTGAGGTTTTTCCCAGGTTAGGAAAAAAAAAACAAAACCAAAAAACCCAAGTGAATTTTGAGAAAAGAAAGAAGCAAGTATGGTGTCATTCTTCCTTCTTCTTTTTACTTGATTTCAATAATTAAAAGTCTTGCAGATTGCAAGTCTTGCAGGCATTTCTACTGAAGTGTTCACATTTGAAAATTATTTTGACAGAAAGACTTTTGATTGTTATACAAAAAAAGAGATGATGCATATATAAAATGTGAATCTGTCAGTGATTGTTTAACCTTTTACTACTAAAAAGCATGAAAACCTGTAACTTTTTGTCAGGATTTTATTTAGGAATATAAATTTGTTGAGTTTTTAGTTCTACCACTATATTTTTTGTAATTGATATAAGTTCACGGATGGTCTTTTGCTGAATACAAAACTTGGGAACATTTTGGTAGTCCAAATATTATCTAATCAGCATATCTCATTAGTTAAACCTCTTGTTTTGGTAGCTGGCATTCAAACAAAACACAGTTTGAACTGATCTTTTAATTGGGATTAAGCTGGATGGCATCATCTGATCTAACATTTTAATCATATATTGTTTCAATTAGATTGAAATTCAAGGCAAGAAGTTATAATGGTATCAAATATAAGGGGCTGGGTGGGGGTTGGAGGGGATCCAGAGAGCAAACAAGATCTTTGCAAAAGTCACAATTTGGCAGGAATTGCAATTTTTTCCTAGAAATGTTAAGAGATTTAGCTGTAAGAATTAACAAGTCTACAGAGTTAACAGTCTACAGTTAAAAAAAGATACTGAGTAGGAATTTCAAACTGATCATACCTGAGAGAGGAGAGCTGCAGCAACAACACAACAACAGACTGAAAACCATGAGGAGTTGAAGACGGAGTTAAAATATTAAAGGATGAAAGAAACAATGATTGCTTGAGGAGGTGGGTTGGAAGGAATTCAGAGAACTGATACATAAAGGATTAGCATTACAAGCATTGTGGTGAGGTGAGAGTGGCAGGATACCATTGGGGAGTAGAGTGAGGGATAAGAAATAACTTTACATGGAATACAGAAAAACCAAGTGTACAGGCCACGGAGCAAATGAAATCTCAGCTACAAATAAATTCTCCTTTTGGACTTGTTTACTTTTTGGGGTTTAATTTCCTTGTTTTTAACAAGACAACAGTTCTCAAAAGTGACAATCTCCTTTTTGTCAGGCTACCTGGGTAGAGGCTAATTTCCATACATGTAGGAGTGGATAAGCAAGTGCATGACGGGGGGGGAAGACAGAACACAGCACTGGATCCTAAATCATCCACCCAGAGCCAAGGCAGCCTCTGACTAGCCTGTTCCAGGTAACCCAGGAGAGCGGACAGCCATATTGGTCAGCTTGGGACCCTTCCAGGCTATATCCCTGTATTGACAGGATTGTGGCTAAGGACAGTATATATATATGTATATATGTACTTACATGTTTATACATTTTTCACTAGTGGCCTTTTGCTCTAATGGTGCATGATGACTGATATAAATAATATAAAGTACCTCATAGTAAACTTCTAGGACTCTTGTCTTGAGTGGTATCTTAGGAACTAAGCTGTTAGCAGGAAATAATTGTTTTCATCAGAACACCAATCTAACAGCCCAAGAGTTGGGTTTTTTTCCTAAAAAGATGTTGAGACAGTTGATATCATATTATTATCAAAACAAAGCAGCAACAATTCACAGGGTTTTCTCTGAAATATGAAGGATCCAGTAAACCCACTGAAAAGCTTCCCTCCTGTTTGCCTACTATGTTAGGACTACCAGCAGTCTTCTTCTGGACTGAGCCAATGAACTAACTGCAGACAATTCACTACCGAACAAATGGAAAACATCTCACAGATTAAACTATTGACCTGTATTTGCAAAGGGCTGGGCTTGTGAACCTACTCAGTTTCTGAGACAAATAAGCAAGTCTAAGCCAATATCAAGAACAATAACGTTAAATTACAATTCTATGATAATAAAAAAAGCCAACCAGTTCTATATATTTTCTTCATATATATTGTGTACATATATGTATACAGACATAATAATTTTAGTTTTATAGATACCTGTATATATCATATGCTATATAAATTTTATATAATACATATATTTGTATATACATGCGTATCTATGTATGTACATAAATATTAGCTAGTCACATTCATGTGCTTTGCTGCCCTTACACTCACTTGTCACAGAACTTCTCAATAGTAACATGTTACATTAAGATAATAAGATAAAATAAGATTAAAATAATTCTTTTTAAAAATAGATAATTGAAAATCTGAGTTATCAATAGTTGGTATCAAGACATAACTCTAATGTCTCCTTAAATCTATCAAATAATAGCTTTGTAGCTGGACAAGATTCTACTATAAAAATACTTTATTCATCAGTTCACTTAATGACAGGGAAAATAAACAGTAGTCCATTACACAGCAAAAGTTATTTGTGCAAATAATCATGTCAATTATCACTTTTAAGTTTCATGTGAAATACATAGGGAAGTTGGAGTGTAAGTGGCATGAGTTTTTAACAGAAATATTTCTTCTAATCTCAGGAAAAGTAAAAGGACTCAGAGTACAGTATGGGCACAGAGAAATGAGAGAAGACTAAACATTTTTTTAAAAATAAATTAATATTACTGAATTTAATTTCCAACACAAGGATCAAAAACTGTTTCTATGTGTTTCTATTCACATTAAATCTGAAAAGAATGTTCAATTAGCAACAAAATACTAGGATCTTGATGTATAAAAGTTGGTAAATTTAATATATTTCTTCAAATTTTATCAATAAAACATCAGATTTCCTTTACTAAACTGAATCTTTACCTTCTCAATTTGAATTAGATGCAGTGTTATTGCAATCCCTTGCTGAAATATTGTAACAATGTAATACACCTGCATCTATTCCATATAGACTTTTTACAAAAAAAATAAAAAACAAAAAAACCTGAAGACAATGGACATGAAAAATATTTAGGAAAGGGACGTGAAAAATATTTTTTAAAAAGTGTCCAAAGTCCATTACCTCTGGAGTATTTCTTTCTGTTCATGCTAGTAGAGCAATGAAATAAAATATAAAACTGGTTAAACTGTTTTATGGGTGATTTTCCTAACTTCAGGGAATTGTTTTAATTTAGAAAAAGAAGTAGCAAAAAATTCTAAGAGAAGGGAGATACAAATATGTATTATAGCTATATGATTAAAAATTCCAGGTCATGTGGTCCAGAAGAACTATCAGAGCACTTCTTTTTTTTTATGTTAGCTGTCAGCATAGTCTTGTCCAATAGGCTTTTGGTGTATCTTTACTGGACTGCAGTACCTTATGAAATCTCAATAATGCAACAGTTGAGTGGTGTTCCATCATTAACAGCTAAACACTTGCCATACTTGTGTATACCTCTGTATACTTACCATAACTGTATAGCTTGTGTAACTGTATACAAACCACAATTGTATAACACTGAAAAAATACTCAAGCATCAAAAATGATTTCAAAACCCTGATACAGTTTGCTTCCTAAATATGCCATCTTAGCTTCAAAATAAAAATTAAAACACCTAACATTCAAAAAAACCCACTATGCTTATGTAGCAATATAAACATAATATGTGGATGGGTTAATTTTATATCTGGGTTATTTATTAAGACATAGTAACTATGTTGCATTTTAAGAAATACATGCCTGCAACTGGAACATTTTAGACAGCAAGTTATTAATTTGACTGACAGTTCACTCAGATACTTCAGCATTTTTTGTATTTTATATATATTCAATTTACTATGGAGTGGTTCATACGTGTTCAAAGACCTTAAGAAGGTCAAAAAGCCCTGTCAATTTTATTCCCTTTACATGTAAGGAAACTGTGATCAGCATTAAAATAAAACTGATTTTCAGTTTTTCTGAAAAATATGTTAGCAAAATCTTCACCTTTTTTCCCATGCACAACAGCTTTCTGTACCCAGGCTGTATAAACTCAGCTCAGTTGTAATTCTAGCTCTCAGGGGAACCTGATTGCTATTTGGCAGCTCTTTGATTTGAAAGTCTTTGATTTGGTAGCCTCTTATCTGTTTCATAATTCAAACTATCTTTCCCTTCCTTAGCAACAAAAAAAAATAACTCAGTGGCATTTTTATTTTGTATGGTTAGTACTCAGGTAACACCAGTCTGCATGCTTTTGGCACATCAGAATATTACCGAATTTGGTACTTACATTTGTCTCACTATAGATAATTTTGAACTTTCCATGTGATTTCTGTATTATTTCCTAAGGGTATGCAGATAGTAGGACTGAATGTTACATCTTGGTTGATTAGCATGGTTGTTGAAGTTTTCTAGGTATTTGTAAAATGTGCTTAGTATCAGAGGGGATGCAAATCAAACACCTAATTTACTTTTTATTTCTCAGTTACGAACTTTAGGGAATCACTAACATCCATACACACTTTTTACTGTCTCCTGCTGTGAGTCATAACAAAAAGCCTGTTTGCACCTGAATGCATTTTTCAAAAATGTTCCCTTATCACAGCATTAAGAACAATTATTTTAAGGGTATGATTTAGTCCTTCCTGTTATGGAATAGGCAGGGCAGTAGATGGTCCTTGCAGAAGTGCCAGATATTTGTAATGTTTTTTTCACTTATGTTTTTGTTGGTTTGGGTTTAGTTTTTGTTTGTTTGTTTGTTTTTTTAACAATGTGGCCTGCAAAAATCCTTATGTCATGGAAGTTGGCAAGAAAGTTGTGCATATCAACTAATTAAAAACTAATAACAGACAAGGAAAATATTTTAACTAGGAAACATGAAAATGAAGATTGATACACTCTGCTGTCCATTCTAGGAGCCATCTACTTCTCAACAACTTTTTTATGTGACTAACGTTCTTAAACACAGAAATGTTTTATTGAAGGAGAAAACACACTCGTTTTATTGAAGGAGAAAACACACTCGTTTTATTGAAGGAGAAAAGCACACTCATTTTATTTTCTCCTCCTTTCACTCCCTACATCACAATATCCAAACTTAAAACTTAGATACAAATTTAAATTATTTTTCAAGTAAAGTAAGAATGATCTTTCTGTGTTCAAACTCATAGTTCCTCAACTAGTTGTATTGTCATGCATATCATGCAAAATTTTATTGTAATTTCCCTAACAATGGGCCATATGGGGACTGTTTTTGATACCTAGTGAATCAACATGAAATTCCTAGCAATGGCATTAGAAGTAATAAATATGCTTCTGGTATAGCAGTTTAATAGAATGGTTCTGCTAATTTAGTCATGAAATAGGAAAGACCAGGAAATAGGTGAGTTCTGTGGCATCTTGAAAGCAAGTATTCCACCCATTCCTGCTTCAAACCTGATTTCATAAACCTCATAAAAAACAACAAACATACAAACAAACACAAAAAAACCCATACAAACAAACACCAAAAAACATACAAACAAACACACACACACAAAAAAGGAACACAAACAAACAAAAAATCAGACCCACACAAAAAATAACACAAACAAAAAACCCCCACACAAATACCATACCTAAATTGTTGCACAATAGTTTCAAGACCAAAAGTAAACCCCCTAAAATACCCATCAAGAAAACTATCCAGATTTCTAAAGTCTAATCTTTCAACAATAGCAAAAATGGTTTTGGAAGTGTTAATATGTTGTATTATACTTCCAGGTTTAATTAGTTAATTATGGATTAATGCTAGGGTAATAACCCCCTCAATTAATATAGAAATCTTAAAATCACAGATTCTGTAAATTCTTCCAGGGAACAAATAATGAAAATTACAGTGCAATATTTTTATTACTGCAGATCGTGATTTTTGGTAACATTGATTAATTTAAACTACTGACAGAGAGCTAGTAAGGTTTCATTTTTCTTAGAAATTACCATATACAGGTAGGTGAAATCTATACAGTATGGATCTATACAGTATCTATACAGGCATCCATGCAATAAAGCTTTAACATACTGATAAGGAAGAAATGGAGGTTATCAGAAGTATCTGTACAATCAGCAGGGTGATATAATGGTTACTGTTCATTTTCGTTGGTAAATGTTATATTATTAATATTCTTTGCTTCTATCTACACACCTATAGAGCAGAAATTAAGCATAAATAGAGCCTCAGTAGTTACTAACCATTAGCTTACATACAAATCCATGCTATCAGCTTTCATGCTCCTCAATATTCAGTAACCCAAACAAAGATGTATAATAATCCTTTTTTCCGAAAAGATCTATATTACCTTGTAACATGTTAAAGATTATGTCAGAATACTTATTCAGGTAGCATGCACACATTTTTATTTTATGATTTCTTAGAAGTCTATAAAATACTTTCCACAACAGTAGAGCTTTCCATTAACAAGGCTGATATGTTTACATATTTAAGGCATGAAGCTATGTCTTTTATTTCTTGAACAAAAAGAGCTCTACATTTCCATATATTTGATTTTTTCATATTCTTGGTAATAATTGTTGAATTGGGGGAGGAAGCATCATGTCACAGATGGAAAAAAAGAATTAAACTTAGGCATTTTATTTTGTATCTTGTGTAAATACAAAAACAAAACAGATGCTTATTAATTAAGTGTAGGCAGGTGACAACAAGGCACAATGGCACATTGCTCTGGCTGTGAAGACTGCACGTGGCTTTTTTACCCACATCAGTCCATTTTCATATTATCCAGTAAACTTTCCAAGTGCCAGAAGAGGTGTCAAAAGATAATGATAGTGCCAAGTAAGAATTCATCATTGCTGTAGCTTCAAAATCTTTCACCTATTTTACATTGCAATCACACCTTCAGGTGAGAGAGGAATAAATTTAAGAAGTTTTAGAGCTATTCCAGTTACATCAGTTCTCATTTTGCAGACACTGAATCACTCAGATATTTATGAACTTGCATTACAAACATGCCACTATGATAGACAACACCGTTTTGAGTTTGAAGGACACATGCACAACCCATCTCCACAATAACCATAGAAGCAGTGAGCATTTTAAAATTTAGATAGGGTGAAACCTAAACATATGAAAAGAGAAAATATCTCTATCAGCTTGAGTGAGTTTCTTTCCTTTTCTCTTCTATTCTGAAATGAAGGTACATTATACTGTGATTTTAGGAAATAATGAAGTTAATAAGAACCAGATGCAGCCATTAAAGAGAGAAAGGAAAAGGAAAAAAGATAGTTCTCTCTAAAGCTTGAAATAGATTAATACTAACTGTAAAGCAAACAATTACAGGCACTATTACATGTCAAGGTTTTGAAGCCTAGCACATGCAAAACATCTTGTCAAGTCTGGTCTCATCTTTTATTGAATATAATTGTTACAGGAAAAATAAAAAAAGACAACAACAACAAAAAAGTAAGAAAATACTCAACTATTAGAGGAAAAGATGTTATGTATCATCAGAATCAAGCATTTAAAACTCCCTATTATCAGCTGATTATTTTTGTGAAGACAGTATGGTGTACAGGATTCCTTCCAAAACTCTTCAGATATTAAATGTTCTTCATTAACTGCAGTTAAAATTAAGATTGCATAGCAGAGCAAAACTAGACTAAATTTCTTCTAAAAATTCCTTCTGCAACCTGTAGTACCACAAAATACCCTATTTTGTAAGAAAACTTTTATCAGAACTACATAAATATTATCACAAAATATCTTACGCAGTATTACCTAATTTACTACTTAGCTTAGTTTCTAGCTTTGTATAATTTTGTTGTGTTTGGACATTTAACCAAATGAGGTTGAATTCCAGTTTACATGTACAATGGAATTTGCTTTAACTGATACCCTCTAAAAATAAAGAAAATCCAATTAAGTAATCATTTTGATTAGTAGACACTCCTAAATATATGTAGGCATTTGGTAAGCAATTACTATTTATGCAATTCTTTAGAAGTATAGTGTATATTAAGTAGAAAAGGTTAACATTTTCTTTCTCAGCAAAAGGTTAATAACACATCTCCAAAAAAGCATTTTCAGCTTCTCTGAAACTATATTTGCAAATTGTGATTAAATGGTTGAAAGGGGTTTATTAAAAGTAGATTTGGTAACAACTAGTCTAGGATCTTTTTTATCTTGCTTCTTGATATGTACCAATTTTTTATGTGTCAGACTTAGATATTCCTCCTTGATTATTGTAACCACACCTACAGTGTCCGGTTTTCAGGGAAGTATTTACTTTCCAGGTACGTTTGTGGATTATTGATATGAATTTATCACACTATTTAAACAAGGAATCTAATGTTTGCTTGTATGGGGACTGAGACTAAGATTTTCCAATTTAATCTTCTCAGGTAATTAAACAACTTACTAACCATATTACTGAATTATACAAAATAATTAAAGAAAATAAATATTCAGCGCAATCATCTTCAACAAATGAATGGAGTGAGACTATGTTTTTTTTTCCAGAGATTAGATATATTTTGTGACAGAGTATTTTTTGTATTTTCAGTTCAGTAAGCTCCATTTTGCATAAAATATTTTTTTATGTAAACTAGAAAAAACATCAATTCTTAAGTTTAAGAGTATGGCTTCTCAGAATATTAATACATTCTCCTTAGTTTTAGGTTCAAACTACCCAAAGGAGAGGAAGATTGCATTGTTTCATTTGAGAAAGAGTTGGAGGAGGATAAAGCAGACACAAAGAGATAAAAAAAAACAAACCCTTCTGTTTTTGCATCCCTTGTTGAAGGGCTCTCAGATCTCATCACTACGATCTCTGTAGCTAAGAAATTTCAGAGTGCATAGCCTTTCCTGAGAGTTGAATTGCATCAAAGTTGTGGCATTATACACACACAGGTAGTTCATAAGATTATTAAGAAACGATCATTTTACATGATAATGATTGAAACCGGCCCGAAAGTGGTCAGTCTTAACCACTCCCCTCATAACTTTTCATGCCCAGATAACATAAATGGATACATATTCATACATATAAATACATAGACATTCAGATTTACACCTATATATGTATGTAAATGTGCATATATGTATAAATACTCAGTTTCAGTGAGAGAGAAACCAAATCAATACATTAATTGTTTCTAGTTCAACTGTTGGAATGTCCTTTAAAATATGTTTACATAGTTTAGCAACAAAGAATATAGTAATGTTCTTTCCATGTCTTTGCATATATAGAACATTTTGCATAACACAGAGCACAGCAATTCTGAAATTGCACTTTATATTTTTTATTCCCCTTTTAACCAAATTAGGTTTATTTTTTGTTTGTTTGTTTGTTTGTTTGTTTGGTTTGGTTTGGTTTGGTTTGTTGTTGTTGTTTTTTTTACATAGAAGTTGACAATTTGATAACTTGGAGATTAATATTTCAACAAAATTAAAGTAGCAAGCTAAATCTTCTCTTCCATGTTTTACTTCTCAGAGAAAGACTGAAATAAAGTCAATGTTTTAAATAATTTCACAATATAGTTCCTTCAAGAGTCATAATGTCAGTGGCCAGCCAAGAAATGTGGAGTACAAAAATTATGAAATTAATTACTCTTTCTTCCTCTGATCCTAATAAAGAAGTTAATATTTTTATTTCTAGTATTGAGGAGATGAATAATCAAAATGAAACTCCTCATGTGTACACAAAGAGAGAAAGGGAAAGAGTAGCTTAATTTTGCTGAAAATCATTGAGCAGAAAACAATAAAGTCACTCGTGAAAAAACACTATGATAGCTCACTTAATATCCTACAATTCTACTGCTATGATATGAAATATATTATCTCATCTTAATTTTTAAGTCAGACATATTTATGAAAGTGTATCCATTAGACCACCAATCTTACATTTTTGGTAGCTTTCTTTATGATTCTTACAAAGTGTGAATAATTTGCTGACTCAGCTTATTAAGGTATACAGGCAGATGTGAATAATAAAACTATTCATCTCCACTGCTCTCTTAGGAATAAAATTATTACTGAAATTTCAAGTCAAACATAAGGCTCCCAAAACATTTTCTAATAACTACTCTTCAGAAGACAATTTTGAAACCATATGATAAAATGTTTAGCTGAGAAAGAAATATTTGCTGAAGTGGCATTGATATCAAAGCCAAACATTTAGAACTTCACTTGCACTAATACCTTGTGAAATCAGTAGAAATGTAGGAGAGAAAAAATTCTTCTGTAGTCTTCTTTTGTAGTTATGTACACTAGATGGCAGTGATAAAGTATTGCTCAATTCACTAATCATCTTGAAGTATTTTCCTGTTATTACTAAGTACTTTATTTCAGGATTTAAATAAGATAAGAAATAATAAAGAAATTAAATAAGATATCAACATTGTTTTGCCACAAATAAAAGTAAAAAAGGAAAATACAGGAGAAAAATGAAACAATTTTGGATTGTTCCAGCATGTTTTATAAGTTTTTTAGTCCCTGAAGATTGATTTCAGTGTCCACTGGCAGTTCCACAGCCAAACCACACACCATGAGAGGCTTAGCACTGCCTGTTCCTAACAGGACTAGGCTAAATTTACACAAAACTGTGAAAACTATGGGGTTTTTGCATCAGCAATGCGTGTTTTACCTTGAGAAGGAAGGGTGTTTAGGAAAAATGTTATTTTTTTTCAATCCATTAGCTCAAGCAATTCGGCAAAGCTTTTTGTCTTTCTCATTTACACTGTTGTTAGGCAGAGGCTGATACCCACATGTGAGGAATGCACATCTCATGTTGTGCTGCCTGTGAAGGAGTTCAGAAAGGTTAATCATAGGTATAGATAACATCTGTAACATTTATCTCTGCTAATGCTGGAATAGAGACAGGCTCTTCTGGAGGGTGATATCACATGAGGAACACCACCTGAGAGCTCTGAGCTGCCCTGCAGCAGAGCTTTGTAGACCCATGTACAGCAGAAAGGTTCTAGAAAGACTAATTTCGTACACCTAAAATTGGTCTCTGTCACTACTCCCCAAAGCATACATTTTTTTATATACTGGACATAGTTGTCACAAATAATTCCATTTAAGGAGGATAATTAGAGAGAATCTCTAAGAGTACTGCTAACTATATGCATAAATGTTTTATAGTCATTACTTTTGCATGTAGTTATCCTATTTTCTATGGACAATGAACTGCATTGTATTTTTGTAGCACATTGTGCTAACTAATGTTGTCTTTATAAAGTCTTATTTTATACATTAACATAAAATATGACATGATCTCTAATTCTTGAGGGAAAAAAATCGTAAAGACATAATATTTGATGTCTGCTATTTCCATTTGCTTGTTTGTATTCATCTTAACATAAATAATTAGTCTTATTTCAGAAACTCTGTGGAGTAAGCAAGCAGTTACATTATTGTGTACCTAATAGCTTTTGTTTAGTTAGAGAAAAAAAAAAAATCAGCTGAGCTGTAACTTTCAGAAATACATATATAAGAGCAATTTTTTAAAAGAATCTGATTAAATCTTCTTTCTAGCTACACAGAACTTCCTTTACACATACAGCTTCTGTCTCTAAGTCAGGTTTACATTTAATAGCAATTAATTATATCTAAAGTTATGAAATACATTGGCTAAGTGTTATTCTGGAAACGATGCTATCAAAATGTATTTTTGACAAAATAAAATAAAAGAAATAAAAAGCTGATCTAAAGTTCTCACTCATGAAACCTAATTCAAGGTCAGCATGCTCAAACACATACTTTCAGGGTTTCACCCTGTCCTTTGTTCTTTTTAGCCCTAAGCACTGGCTAACTGTAACTCTTGTGGTTCAAGAATTCCAGAAGACACAAGAAAATAAATATATATCATATGTTACTAAAAACAAACAAACAAACAAACAAACCAAAACAAAAACCCCACAAAAACCAAAGAGATTGCTGTGATGCCTCCACTTTTTAGCTCACAGACTAGCATGTATCTCTGCTTATATATACTTTAGGAATACAAAACACATTCTCTCAGAAGCTTTGATATAAAATAAATATAACATTTCATAGCTTTAATTTTGAATCCCTTGGCATTCTGTAATTTAAGCAGATGCTTTAATATTATCTGGTCAAATACACAAAACAGAATAATTCTTGTACTCGATGTTGCACTTGAGAAGGTATGTACAATGAGTTAGACTCATTTATTTCAGCTTTGGGCATCTGGGCTCATTCAAGTCCTCATTCAGGTTACTAGTTAAAATAAATTTCATGTTCCCATCCTACTTCTCATCTCTCTATTGGAAAATGACAGCACCTAATTGTAAAGCACAGAAGGGCAATATAAAATTATGTAAAGACAGATATTCACAGTAAAAGTTGAAAAACTTCATATATTTATTGATTACGTGCAATGTGCAAATTTTCTAGGGATGTATCTAGGAATTCCATTCCCAAGGAAGCATAAAGACAAAATATATCTCAGGAAGGACAATTATTCTTTGAATTTCCTTTACAAAGGGAATTAACATTCATTTAATGTAATAACTCTGCCCTACGTTCTTTAGAGAGCAGTTACTCTAGGCCAAACAGAACCATACAAAAAGAGTAGTTCTTCTATGTATATGCTTAAAATATAATAAAATGAAATATAAAAAACATTTCACACAAGAGTCCTGTGCAGATTTTCACCCATTATT
>JANHFX010008822.1:63640-82311 GCA_027560015.1 Chloroceryle amazona
GGTATCACAAGTGGGAATATAACTGAGATGCAGATCAGATTTTGCCTTAGTAAATGTAAAAGTTACTGTTTTGAAACTCACGGGTTAATGGTGAAAGACCTGTTACTTAGCAGAGAAGTTTATTTGCTACATGCATCTTGGTGAGTCCTAATGAAAGAACAGATAGTAGGTCTACTGAATTTCTTTGTATCATTACTGAAAAATGGTGAAACAACACAGCTACATTTGTAAATTAATTTCAATTGCAAGTTCAAAATATCCCCTAGACTAGGATAATCTTGTTGGGGTTTTTTAAACCACAAAACTGTGTGGGGTTTTAAGGCTGTACAGGCACAACTGTTTAGTAGAAAATCAGTAAATTGGGAATGAATCTGTAAAGAATGTCTCCCTCAAAAGTGATGTAAGAAGTAAAATTTTTGGCATGAAAATAAATAGATACCTATATGTACAATATGATGTGTCCATTTTAGGGGTTCCCTAGAGAAGTGAGATGGCCAACATTTAAAGAGAGGAAACAGGAAGACACAGAGAAAAAGTGGATGAAAGTCTGCAGGAAAGAATAAGTCTGCAAAGCAACCAATTTTCATGATACTTGAGTTTTCTATGATAAATATTCTCATGGATGACTGCATGGCCCATCAATGAAGATCACTAGACTGGTACTGCTGATTTTCATATGGCCCTTCAGTTACCTGTGTTCAGCACACTGTTCTTTCATTACCTACATCACTGTCATAGAAAGAAATATCCTATTGGAAAACTTTGCTATGAAATCAATTTTCCCTTTGCCAATATGAATTATAACAGTATTCTGCTGTTCAGGGGATTTGGTAGCCACGAAATAATAAAGAACACTAGGGGAAAGGAATCAAAACTGAGAATGATTAAGTAAACTAGTAAACAAGTAACTAGTGAAAGTGAAAAGCAACACACCTGGAAAAAAAAAAACAGAAATATGAAAATTAAGTAATTGAGAGAGGACACTAAAAAATCAATACAAAACAAAACATTTAAATTTCTCTTGAATGGCCTTCCAAATAAGCTGCCTTGATATTTCCAAGTCTAATGTGGACATTCTTACTCTTCTAGGGCAAAAAAATAATATTTTCAGTTATTCTTTTGTATAAATTCTTCTGCAAATCATATTAGTAACACCTTTTATATACAGTGTCAGAGTTATTAAGATAAACTGTCTTACTGACTCCTCTAGACTTAATTCAGTAGAATTTGTAGAGGTTTTTTTTTTCAACATCCCTTGCCCTACAGATGAATGACTTTTGGATGCAACATATCTGACTGCATAGTCATCCATCTACATAAGTTAATTACAAGATTGAATTTACTGGCAGCATTGTTTCGTTTACTGTACAGACATACAGAACTGTGTTCATTATCACATATTAATTTAATGCTACAGAAGTAGTCCAGAGATTTTCTTTAAGCAAGATTTGAGTACCACTAGAAAAAACACTTAAAAAATAATGGCCCTGTGTGTACTGCAAGGTAAAGATGACCATGGAAGAGAATGAATAATGTTTCCTGACAACAATAAATCCACCTCCTGAGAATTTACTCATACTTGCTGTGAAAGTAACTATCTGATTTATAGTCAGACTTTCACAACATTTGCAAATTTCATTTTTATCTCCATTCCTTTCTAACACACCATATATATCCTTGGACATATCAGAACACTTAATCGTTCTGTTAGATAAGCGTTTTGTGATAGTTTTATGTGTCTGTACAACTATATGACTGCATTTTTATATAACGTGACAGCAAAAGTATTGAAAGAAAATGTATAACACAAAAATATAAAGTAAAATGACAAGCACCTCAAACAAGCAACTAAGTTCATATTCTGCTAATCATCTTCAGTATTTCTGTGTACTATCACATCTGTTATTTTTTTTGTTGTTATTAATTGCTGAATTCATATTCCTGATATGATAAATCTTTAATGCTCTTCCAATGCAAAAACAGTGCCAAGTATTTGTTTGAACCAAAGTATATATATCAAATGCTAATTTAAGCCACCAAATTATATGTTTTCATCATTTTTTCCAAATCAATTATCTTTTTAGCCCTTATCAATAAGTAGGTACTACACTGAAGCAAAATACTTAAATTTTCTTCAGCATACGAAAGCCATCTTAGGGATACAGATGGAATATATCCTCTGTTGGCAAAATAACAGCTCTAGCAAAAGCCATTTCTGTACCGTGAATGAACAGGTAAAGATTCCCTTTAATTTTTTTTCCCCCTTCTCACTGATTGAAATACTCCATCAATACTCTTTTTTTAAGTATTCTCTCTAAACACTGTAAGAAAATGTGTGCATTTATGTATGGAAAATTACAGGTTTAAACCTGCTTTCACTAGGGGAATCCATGTACCCTTATTCAAATTATTTGGGGAAAAAAAAATCCTTACCAAATGGATTTCTTTTTCAGTTGGAATTATAAGAGTTCTGCATTTTTATAGGTAAGGAGGAACTATTTCAGCAGGCTGGTGATAAAAAGACATCCTAGTTTCTTATAAAACTTAACATATAACTTAAAAGAGTCAGTATCACTCATTGCAGACAATTTCACTGGTTGGTTAATAATTTTTAGCAAAAAAAAGTCGAAAGAGATGAGGCTTTAAAACACCATTCTGATGCTTGTGTAATAGTTTAACTATAGAAAAACAACACTTAAAATTTCATTGCAACATATATAGCTTTGCATTTATGATATTAGCGTGGATGTTTTCCAAATCAGAGAATCAGTTATTTTGGGGAGTGCAGAAAAGAACCATTAAGTTCCTAGAATATTAATGACTGAGAAAAAAAATCAGAGAAGCTACAGTGAATTAATGCATTGTACAATCTCTATATATGAAAACCTGTCATGGTTGCATTTAAACATTCATAAATTAGGATATACATCCTGTATTTCTAGCACTGCCTTGTCTTCCGCTCCATGTCCTGGTCTTCTTAACCCTGTACTCTCTTTGTCTTCTTTTCCTGCAGCCTCCTTCCTTCCCCATATTTGAAGATCTTTTAATGAAAAATCTATGTTTGTCATTTCCTTCTTTAGCTGGTTGAAAGAAAATGGAATAAGGACAGAAGACAGCTCACAGCTTGTCCTTACAACTTTTACAGAAGGTTTTATGTTGGTGCTAGGCTTGATGTCTGGGGTCCACTTTACTCTCCAAGGGTACAGCTATCAGCAGGAAGGTTTCAGGTACACAGTAATTTTCTATCTTTGTATTCATTCTCAGAGGCAAAAGAAAAACAAAATAATGCATGCTGTCATTACTACACTGCCTTTAAATTACGGAAGCAGTATCAGTGCTCAGGGGAATAGCTATTTAAAAATATTAGCATCAAAAAAAGTCCAAATTATTGTGGATGGTATGTTAAGAAGTTTGATTTAAAGTCAGTAACAATTTTGGAAGCCCGTGGTGGGAAATACTGAATTTTGACCTTCACTAATGCTACACAACACACTGCATAATACAAATATAGATGGAAAAACTTGCCACACTTGCAAGCTTTCTAAGGAAGAAATATAGTCTGGAAGCTATTTTCTCAAAATGGTTACAGAGTTTGGCAAAAATGTGAATAAAGTAAGGAAAGGGAGACTTGCAAGATTGGTACAATGGATCTGTAAACAAAATTTACTATAAAGTAGAAACAACTTTGAATGGTCGATTTACCTGGTGTTTCCAGGTAACTGGCAGTGAGAAAGCTGCTGAATATCATTATCAATAAAAAGGACAGTGCTTCAAATCACGCACTTGCCTCCCTAGTTGATTCACCTCTCCAACTTCTACACTGTCATTAGAGGGCAGGTAGCCTCTGTTATATTCACTCTCCCTTTCATGTGTTCTGAAACAGAAATAGAAACATTTCTTCACTGGGTGACTCAAGTCCTTAGTAGCTACAAAGTATCTTGATACCTGCTAATGGAATGTAGTACGGCAATATAAAGTGTTGTTATAACAGGAAATGCATTATGGTCTTCACATTCATACACTTTTGTATGTGTACTTTAGACAGACAATTTTGAAAACTAGTCCATTGTGTATACTAGTGACCTGCTGTTCATGTTTCAACAAAACTGGCAGAACAATATTTACCTAAGTTTAATAACTCTCAAAATGCAGTTATGAAAACAGAGTCAAATATTTCATTCAATTTTGTCATCTCTTACAAATACTTTATTCAATTTCATATACAATTCCAGCTTTCTAATAGAGCTTCAGATGTCATAGACACAATCACTAGTTTTGACAGTCATATAGAGTAACTGATTCTCTGTCAGGAAATATTTGCTATGCATTTTTATGAGTGAACATTTTAAGGAAGAGGGGAATCAAATCCACAACCAAATTTGAAATGCATTATCTTGACAATAACAACCAAAATAACTACCACATTTGTTTAATCAGTAAAGAGGAGGGGAAAAACAAAACAAAACAAAACAAACAAACAAAACTTTGGTAAATGTTTTATGTGAAATTCATAGTATAAATACAACAGGATGAGGACTAACTTCAAAGCAAGAAAAATGCTTTTTCAAACAAAATTACACCAAGAACAGTTTTGCTTAAATTAAGAAAATTATTACCATTGTTCAATTTAGGTGCAAGGGCATGTTTGTTATTAATTTAAAATGAAGATATAATTAAAAGATTGTATGTTTTCCTCATATTGGGAAAAAGTGTTTTCTATTCAAAGGGTAGCAGAAAAGATTTACTGAAATTTTGTCATATCAATATAATCACCTGAAACTCCTCTACAGATGAGCACAGTAATAATAAGGAATTTTCAGATGGTTGGTTTGAAGCCAACATTGCCATTGGAATTATATATGCCACACATTTCTATAGTTAATAGCTGTGGACACTTAGTGTGTTTTTAACTTATCATCAACTTAGACTGCTTTTAGCTGAAGATGTAACAGTTGTCTTTTTCAATGAATGTTTTCTAGATGGTTCACCCTAACCTAATGAATAAAATCTTCTCAAAATATTACACAGTTGAATTTATTGGATGCAATGGTTCCATTTCATTGCATGTTTCTTCCAAATATTCAGATTTTTTTCGGAGGCAGTATTAAATTCACTGCCTTAATAGTCGCTGAGCACATTGAAGTAAATAGCAGAAGAGGCATGATAAAACACTGCTGGCATATCCTTATGTGGCAAATAATACTATTGTGGACAAAAGGTATCCATGTCCACTCATGATTACCTAGGTTTGTAGAAGAATTACTAAATAATTTCCTAACTAGTTTAGCTGAAACAATAAAAAGTTTGCATAGGAAACCTTTGTAACCCTAATTCTGCATTTTTATTTAACAGGAAAGAAAAGGTGAGCACTTCCAAATAGGACTAATTTAAAATTTACTTAAAAAAAATCCCTTTCAAATTTCCAATTTGCACCTTATCTCAAAACAAAACAGAACAAAACAAAACAAACACACAAACAAACAAACAAACAAAAAAAAACCACAACAAACCAAACCAACCAACCAACCAAAACAGCCAAGAACTGGAAATAAAATCAGAAAACAAAACAAAACAGTCCACTGTCATGAATTTAACATGATAACATGACAACGGGACAAAAGGAAAATGTTACACAACTCAACTCTTACAGTTCTCATCATAAAATACTAGTATGTTGTGAAAAACTGTTTTCCCCCTCTATTATGATACATATTTCTGCATTTTTTTTCTTAAATTTTGGTTCCAGCTCTTTCATTGTTTCACTCCAACAATTTAAAAATTACTTAATATTTAGACCATCTTTTTCTGTTAAGTGGTTATACTGTTCCCTCACTATGGTGTTTATCTAAAACCTTTTCAGATTGTAGTCAATATATAGACAACATTTTAATAAAAATCATAGCAAATATTCTGACCAATGTAATAGAAGACTATAGTATTTTAATATTCTAAGCTACATTGTTCCTTCAGATGTTGGTGAATGTTTTCCAAATAAAAAATAAAGTTTTTTATTAATTTCTAGGATGATGTTTTGAGAGTTGAATTTTCTATATGATATTGTGACCACTACCCCACCTAGTAGTTTCATCCTCAGAGCCACTGTAATCAAGATCTAGCTTCATAGACTGATGCCTCACTTAAGTATCTTATACAAAGATCTTATCCAGCTTCTTTGTCTGCTGCATGACAGCCTTTTCAGCAGATGAATAAAGTCCAGATCAGCAAAACAATAATGTTCAACATGATGCTTAGGAACATGGTTTAGTGGTGGACTAGGTAGTGTTAGGTTAATGGTTAAACTCAATGATCCTAAGAGCTTTTTCCAAACTCAGTGATTCTTTTTCCATCAGTTCATTGTCATCCTATTGTATTTTTAGTACATGGATTATTTGTGTAGTTGTTTAATTTCTTTTTACTTTAGGTAAATTATGCTTATTTTCTGAAGAAATACTACTTAAGTTCTTCTAGAACACTATGTAAAGGAAATAAATAATACAATAATACAGGTATTTCACAGAATTTTGCCAAGGTTCAAAGACTACTTAAATAAAAGTTATATTGCATTAAAGTGCAGTAGCATGTGAACAGATTAATTTTAATACAACTAGGTCTCATTCACCATTGCTTAACTCTACAGCACCTTCTACTAAAAAAGTCCACCTCAGCTAGCTCAGGACACTCAGAAATAATAGCTTCTCTACATGGCTTAACCTTGCCAATTTATTAATCATTTTTCCAGCTATTTCCTCCTCCAAAATCTCCTCCTTTCATTAAGGTTACAAGTGGCAATCATCTAGCTCTGAACACTAAGAGAAACTGGAAAAATAATTGTATAATTTTGACAATGTCTTAGGTCCAAGGTTGCTCCTTGGTTTAGAATCAGAAGAGGAAATCTAGAGCAGCAAGAAACATTCACACTTTTAATATAAAAAGAGGCCCAAGAAAGTAAAAAGGCCAGACATTTTAACTAAACGAGCTGGAACACACAGTTCATTTTCACAGGATAGTCAGCAGCTTCCAGTGAAAAGTAAAACACTGTACTGTGTATGAGGGAAAAGCAGAGATATGTAACACCACCAGTATCTATAACAATTCTATATTTAGAGTAAATTTGGTTCCCACTTACAGTATTGTGAAAAATAATTGCATTTAAAATCCAGCCTTCAAAGCAACACTTCCCAATTTTCAAGTAACAATAACATTCTAAAATCAAAACCTGCTTTTAAAAAAAGTAATCAATTTATCATAAATAGCATAACACCAGAAAGAAAACTTAAGATAAAAGAAGTTGAAAAGTAATGCAAAGATTATTGAAGTCCCTGTAATTAAATTATTATACTGCACATAATTCCATCTTTACAATGTCTCCTTTAAAATAAAACATGATACCAATAATTTGAATACTTCCTAACTTGGGTTTAGCTTGAAGGTACTGACCAGTACTAGGTGACTGCCCACATAAAACATTTTAATCTTGAGAACAGAACATAAATCTTAGACAAATTCCATAGATAAATGACGCTATTCTGAACTGTTCTGCTAATAACAGCCTTTTCAGCCCAACAAAATTGTCACACTATGACAATGTAAATGAATGAAAATTATTTGGAAAACATATTATTTTTATAAAAATACCAGGTTTTATTCCTTAATTTTAGTATCTTGCTGACCATAGCACAAAAGCTGATAGATCTCTGTGGAATTACAAACAGGCTCAAAATTCACTTGTCTAGACATTCAGAGTGAACACATTTGTAATCATGCTCTAAAAGAATAGTTATAGGGCTTTTGGGGTGACTGTAAATCTCTGTTCATCAGCTTTCAAAACACTGTGCTTCTCTAAAGAATTTAGATGTGAGTCATCCATTAATTTCTTATTTTGGTTATTTTTTCATAAAGTAACTTTTTCAAGCTACATCTGATTCTAATACTTTTCTTTGTTGAAGTCTTGCTCTTTTAGAGACAGGTGAATGTGACAACTTATTTTGAAATAACTATTTAGAGTCCTTTACAGCTCTTTTACTACGACAGTGAAGTATGTACTACAAGATTAAAGTAGTTCCCCCAGAACGATATTTTGAAACAGGGCAGGATAAGTTCAGGTATATTAATATCCTGAAATACATGCAAGCAAAAATAAACAGCAGCCAAACACAACTCCACTGAAGAATGCTCAACTGATAAAGATGGTATGCTTTGAGACAGCATTTTCTATGCTTTGCATACTGAATATGACAAAGTCCTGGAATGATTCAGTATAGGTGGAGCCATAACTTCTGGACATGAACAGTATTTTAGAAATTTAATTTCTTAATTCATTTTCATGGTAGAAAAGCTATTGGTTAGTTTAATGACACTTGCACTGATGAACAAGAGTTGTCATTATTACAGCCCCCAAACCACATTCTGGAATTCCATTTCCTTGCAATGTGAATCTATTTGTAATAAATGTATTTAAATTATATGTATTAAATGTGATTCTACTTGAGAGTACTTTTAAAATTAATACTGGAGTCTGTGGGTTTTACAGAATGGACAAATATTGCTCTATGATCAGAAATGTTTGTCTCAGGGAAAAAAATACAACATACCCAAACCTGTCACACAAAACCTCTTACAAATTTTTGAAATCAGGTATAAACACAACACACTGATACAGAACTTCCAGTGATGAACATCATTGAATAGACTGGTCTTGGAAAATTAAGAATAACGTCAGTGTGGTCTAGACAAATATCAGAATTTTCCCAAGAATTTCACTGCAGAGAGAACTTGTCTGCTGAGACAGTTCATCCTCTTTAGAACTTTAACTAGTTAGGATTCATAGGACTACTAGCTATCTGTTTATGAGTAAACAGCCCTTATGAGAAGGTCTTTGAAACTATGTTTCTCCCCTAAAGAACCCTATGGGAGCTGAAAGAAAAACAAAAATTTGCTCTTAGTAGTCACATGTATAGGTCAGATGAAACCTTTTTTTTTTTTTTTTAAGAGAATATTGTTTTGCATTGGATATTTAATATTTTCAGTTTGACACTTTACAATTAAGAGACTGTTGAATCACACTACTAGTCAAACTATCACATTTCCTGAAACCAAAAAGAAACCCCACCCCTAAACCTGTTACTTTTCAATAGAACATGACATATTACTGAAGGTACAGCTGAAATATTTACTATGTAATTTTCATAATATGACAGTAAAAACTGAAGAATAATTGCTAGTCACAGTGTCCACTGGTCAGTTATATACTATCTATTTCATGTCAGAATTTGCTGCTCATGTAATTCCTTTACACCTTAAATTACTGCTGAAAGTACTCATCCATATTAAGAAGTGATCATTAATGCCTACATGAACACAGAAGCTTTTTTCATGACCATAGACTTTATTATCAAAATTCCTACAGGAGCATATGTTTTGGCTAGCTGGTCACTGCAAATAGTAGTACAATTAAGTAAAATGCCATCAGTCCAACTTAATTGCTGAAGTCTCTACACTCCCATCTACTCTGTTTCTGAAATCAATATAGCTAAATGAGTCTCTTGTTATTGTTTGATGACTTTTTTATTTTCTTTATAAAGCCTGTTGTCTTACCCTGATAACACATATGACTTGTGAAGCTAGTTCTTGTATCAATTAAGCAGTCTAGTATTTAGTATCCTACACGTATGAAATTATGCTATTTCTAGCTTGAAGTTGGAGACAAATATAACAAATTGTCACACCAGAAAACAAAAATTAAAAACACATATTAAAATATGAACAATTACATTATAATACAAGACAGACAGAATTTTAATATTTGCCTACTGACTCCAGTTTACCTCTGTACCCTTATTTCCTACACCTGCAATCAATTGTACCACATTTGTGCTATGCCAGTCACATTAGAATAGGAAACTTTTTATGAATCTGTGGTACAAAATTACCATAATTTCTGCACATTGTGCCCTAAAGACATTTCTACCTTTTGGAATATTCTATATGCAGTTCATAGAAATCTAAAGGGAACATGACAAAGAGAAAAGACTGTCTCCCTGATAGATTTAGTGGATCTATTTAATTGTAATTTAATCCAGAATTCACAAGGGATTGTTTAAATTATAGAGCTCAGGGATTTCAGGCTTTTTGTTTCATTACGGATTATTTTTTTAAATGCTGCCTTGTGCACTGTTTGGTACATTCAGTTGCAAAAATCCACCCTCAGCATGTTTAAGAAAATACACTTGGACCAATTCAGTGTCTTAAATTAGTTTCTTGACATAACAGTAGCTCAGCTTTTCATCTGGAGTGGGGTATATATCCTCTTATGACAGCACTAGAAGGTTGTTCTGTCTCTTCCCCTGTCAGAACTCTATTCGTCTGGAGCCCCAAAATACAGGAATTATATGAGCAACTGAATTATATGCGCAGGTATGCTTTTGTTCAGCCAAATTTTACACTTTCTGTGGGCATAGACTGAGTCAGTTTCAGAAGAGATAGGAGATTGCTCACAGAAAGTCAAAGGTGTTTGTGTTATGACTTAACTTCTCCTATGATAATTTTAAAGGACTGAGGAAAGGGAGTGGAGAGAGCCATTCAAGAATGCTGGTAATAGAAAAGTGCTGGTAAACAAAATTGAAGCAATTAAGAAGACTCACAAAATGATCCAATATTGTACAAGTAATAGAGTGAAAAAATGCTAAATGAAATTCACTGTCCCTACACACAGAATAAGTAAATGAGAGAAGACAATGAAAGTGTATAGCCATAGTCATGGATTTTATGTGGTATATAATCACACAAGGATTATTCGAGCAACGGTTTGTGAAAGTGTGCTCAGGATTTGTTGATGGCAGACCAAATGGAAGACAATTTCATAGTACCTTGAAAAACTTACATAGTTCAGGTACTCCCCACTACTGAACACCACAGAGCAGAATCAAAAGGTGGCAATCATAATGAAAGGTAAAAAACAACTTCTGAGCGAGCAGTGAATCTTTGTCACAGCCCTCATACAAAATTCTCTGAGAGATTTCTAGTATTATTCATCTTGGAAATAAGAAAACAGAAGGGTGATGTGACAAAATGCAGTTAACTTATGAGTAGCAAGGAGCAGTAAAAAGGGAGTAATTATTGACTGTAGTTTGTTACTCAGCAATTGAAGGTTCTCTATCAAGTTATGAAGAATAAACCCAGTATAGGAACAAATAACCTTTTCCATGCTGCATGTCATGCAATTGTGGAGTTCTTCTCTGTGCCACTATATACTTGTCTCATTTCTTATGTCATCTCACCTAGGCATCTTTTATTTGCAACTGTGAAAGACAGAATCCTAGCATAAATGTACTTGAGATCTGTTGAGAATTCATCATTTTCATGTTTACTACTATTTGACCCTACACAGAATAAAAGAATTTGAAATAGGAAGATAAAAGAATCTGATTTAAGCCTTAGACAAACCTGCCTGCTATTATAACTTAGAAAATGTGTGAAAGGAATTATTAATACAAGGAAAATTAAGATTTTAGAGCTTTTACACTATGTTAAGTTTTCTGGGAAAAAAAATTCAGACTGTCAGGTGTTTCAAACATCCTAACAGAGACAACTCCTGCTGTGCTCCAGTCATCTGGAAATGGAACAGAGTAACTACTGTTTCACTATATTTTTGTGACATTTTATACTCTTCATAAGTTTCCTCAAGAGAATTTTAAAGGTTGCAATAAAAAAAAATAAAATATTAAAAACAAACAACTGAGTAGCAGTAAGAAAATGGCATTGGACCTCTCAGACTACTTACAGATGCCCTCCTAAATCTTTGTGTTTTTTTGGACTTAAATTATCTTCCACTTCTTCCTTGCAGAAAATCAAAACAAAACAAAACAAAACAAACAAACAAACAAACAAACACCAAACCAAAACCGCTGTCCAAGATGCACTACACTGAGGGCAAAAACCACATAATAGCTTTATGCTTTGTAATTTTTTTGCTTGCAGCTATTGTTCTGTTTCCTGCCGACACTGCATTTTAAATGCTCTAATGATACAATTGTTCTTGAAAACTGCAGAGAAACAGACACCACAAACATCTAATTGGTGCCTCTGATTAAGCTACAAACACATCTTGAACTTTGTTGTTGTTGTTAAAAAGTGAGTGAGAGGGATTTGTTGCTATCAAATGCTCAGTAACTGGCAAGATTTCACTCCTGCTCATTTAATTAATGTCTGTAATACACCTGTCACTTATCAAATATCCTGCATAGCTATTGCACTATAGTTACTGTTACATATCACACAATTTTGTATACCCTGGGGGCAACTTAGCTTAGGGATTCTGCACAATTTTCTGTCAAGTCTACTCTCATGTTGTCATTCAAAATGTATCACAACAAAATACAGCTTTGTTATCAAAGTCCTTTTCCTCTCTGCCAGTTTTGTATTTTCCTGGCTGCTTGTTGTCTCATGAAAATGAGTATATAATCACCTTCTGCAGCTGTGCAGCCTGTTTGATTTTTTGCCACCTTTCTAAGATTTCTTTAATAAATGAAAATAATTCCATTTGTGTTATCACTGTGGTACTATAATCTCAGTCATCTACTGTAGACTATATACTGATACATACCTAAACCCCTAAATTTTGTCCTTTTCCTTCTATTATGAGCTTTACTCATCATAGAATCATAGAATTGTCAGGGTAGGAAAGGACCTTAAAGATCATCTACTTCCAACTCCCCTGCCATGGAGAGGGGACATCTCCCACTAGATCAGGTTGCTCAGAGCCCCATCCAGCCTGGCCTTAAAAAATTCCAGGGATGGGGCTTCCACCACCTCTCTGGGGAACCTGTTCCAGTGTCTCACCAACCTCATGGTTAAGAACTTCTTCCTAACATCCAGTCTGAATCAAACCATATCTAGTTTTAATCCATTCCCTCTAGTCCTACCACTACCTAACATACTAGAGTCCATCACCAGCTTTCTTGTAGCCACCTTAAGATACTAGAAGGCCACTAAATATACTAAATATAAATGCATGAGCTGTTATTTCTAGCCAAGAGTCCATAGAATCAAATTTAGTTTCTTTTGTCTCATGGTTTTATTATGTATCATTTATCCAAGGTTAAGCTAATTCTTCCTTCCATCAACCTGTACTCCTTCATTCTTCCCACCCATCCTAATTTTTCCATGCATAAAAGGATTTACACTCTTACAAGTTTCCTAGTTCTATATGTACTCTCTTACTCCTACAGACCCCTTCAAAATTTTTGAACCAAGAACCAGCATTTCTGACCACTTAGTTAAAGAGTTCATGGTATAACCCAAAAATTTTAAATTTCCACTAGGAGGTTACAGAGAGATGAAGCTCTGCAAATGTAATACTGGCACCTTGATGTAACGTCTTATATAGCATAAGACAATATGGATAACCTTAGTGTGGATATGCAGATACATGTGGATAACCATAGTAATTTTGATTTCAGACAGACATAACTTTTCTTTAATCTAGTCCATTTTAAGAAATTACTTGAAAATCTTGTTATCTCTTTTTCATTAAAAATTTTCATTAAAAATGCCCCCTGTAAAAAAACAGGAGATTTAGCTAACTGTACATTTGCTTAAGAATGCTTGATAACATTGCTTTAATTTAGTATCTGAAGGTATATTAAAAGAAAAAACTAAACAAAACAAACGAAAAAGACACCAAACCAACCAACCAACCAAAAAAAAAAGCAACAAACCCACAATCAAAAACCAAAAGCAAAGAAGGATTTAGCTTTTAAAGTACTTAAAAAAAAAAGAATTAAATCAAACAGAATATGCTATTATGCATTCTGATGTGAAAATATCCCCTTAACACATAATGGATTGTTCCGTTTAGAGTCTTCAAAATTTATCAAATGAGTCCAGAATTCTTTCTATCCTAGTATTATGACTTTTGTAGAATGAACAGGAATGCACCCTAGGGAAGAAACATGTTAGATACAATGTCTATTTCTTTGATGGTCACCCTGACCTATAAGGAAAAAAGTAGTCTTCCACATATTTATTTTATTACTTTTTTTTTATGGACTTAATAAAGAACACGTATTCTGTCCTGCAGAGATATTTAATGGCTTTTCTCACTTCAAGAAATGTACCTCATACCTCCTTGGGATGAAGAAGATTCAGAGAGATAAAAGACAAAACCCAGCATTAAATGGAATCTGGAGTTATTCTTAGGAAAAATGGAAAGGTTTCATAAGAACTTTTTGAACGTAAGTGATAGAAAGGGCTGTACATATGAAAGATGCACCCAGAGGAGGAAAATTTGGGTCAAATTTCCCCATTATGAGGCTGCCTAAAGAGGTCAGTAACATTGTTTTATAACTCAAGAATAACTGCTTTGCATAGATGAAAAAATTGTGCTTTCAAATACTTTCTATGACAAGCAAAGCATAACACAAGGATCTGCCTTTTCTTCAGAGCCCTTCTGCAAATCTTTCACATTTTGTCAAGTGGAAATACAGGAAAAGTGTGTGTGAAAAAGCCCAACTCTAAATTTGTTATGTTAAAATTACAGAGTTTAGATACTCAACTTTTCTGTCAGGGAGTATTTTTTTTAAGGAATTATTATTTGTGAGTTTCAAGTAGGAAACATTATTTCTACTTTCAAAAAAAAAAAAGGGGGGGGGGAAATGTCCTTCATAAAATACATAAATCAAATTCTTGATGAGTCCAGGGAGATGACACCAAAGTCTATGCTGATTTGACTGGTGGAGCTACATTAACACTCATTATCAATAATTTCCAATAGGTAATTTCATCATTTTCGTGTGAACATTTCATGGACAATGAAACTGTAATTTTTATACTTGTATATGAATATCCTGCACAATTTAATCTGGGAGAATAGCATCATGTGATTTGCATTACTAATCAAAACAGTGTAAGTATTCTTGACTAGTTCATGTACTTTCTAATATTTTGAGTTTTATGCACTTCATTTTTGATTTTCTCATATATAATCCAACAGGCAAGGAAGCTCATCACATATGTGATACAAATTAAAGTGAATAACACATTTTGAATTAATAAAGTGAGTCCATAAAGCCTATTTAACCGTTAACTCTGTGTTGTGGATGTCAAAGACCTTGCACTATATTAAATGTACTATGAAGTAAATGTGTATGAAATGTTTATGAAATGTTTGTCCTATACATTCCAGAGTATTACTTTTTTTTTTTTTTTTTTTTTTATGTGTATGTGGATAAAATGAAAGTAAAACACTATATTAGTTATCGGCCAATATACATAGTTCTTTGCTGACAGACATACAAAATGAAAGTTATAGCCAGTGTGTATCCCATTCAAAAAAAAAAGTGAAACAAACCCCAAACAAAAAAGTCAACCACACTTGCTTTACCTCATGCAAGGTGATAAAACTTAGAAAAACTCTGTCTGCTCAAGAAACTGCTTTCTTTTTCACCTGGTCACACATCTCACTGTGCAGCTAACTGACGAAACTAGAAATCCTTTATTTCTCAGAAATATATTTTCTCATTTTAGTGATATATAGAACTTCACTCCATTGCCTTTGCTGTCATTAAGTTTGCCTTTTCTATCCTGGTATATTGTAATGTATTGACTACAGACTAAATAATAGACTTCAAGATGCACAACCCATGTGTATGGACTACCAGCATTTGAGTTTCTGTAGATCAGTTCTAATTTTTTTGACACATTTCTACAACAGCATCTAAGGTATAACTACAGTCTCAAGATAAGAAAATTCGCAATTAATTTAATTATTTGCTGCTATCAATTAATTGTAATAATCACAGAACAGTAATGGTTGGAAAGGATCTCCTACATCACTGAGTCCAACCATACCCGTAACAAAAAAAAACAAAAACCCACCTAAAAAAAATCCCAAACACCTAAATACCCTGATCAATCACGACTTCAAAACAACAAAAACAAAAAACACAAACCACACAAAATAACCCCCTACATGCCTGTCACTAGAGCATGTCCTGAAGCACCAGGTCTACCTGTTTCTTAAATACCTCCAGGGATGGGGACTCAACCACCTCCCTGGGCAGTTCCAGTGCCTCGCCACTCTTTCTGTAAAGAATTTCTTCCTCATATCCAATCCAAACCTCCCCTGCAGCAACTTCAGACCATTTCCTCTGGTTCTGTTAGTAGTTACTAAGGAGAAGAGGCCAACCCCCACCTCTCTACAATCTCCTTTCAGGTAGTTGTAGGTTTCAGGTAGTTGAGGTCCCCCCTCAGTCTCCTCCAAACTAAACATACCCAGCTCCCTCAGACTCTCCACATACGACTTGCTCTGTAAACCCCTCACAAGTTTGATAGCTCTCCTCTGGACATATTCCAGGATCTCAATGTCTTTTCTATAATGAGGTGCCCAGAACTGAAAACACTATTTGAGATGAGACCTCATAAGGGCTGAGTAGAAGGGCACAAAAACTTCCCTTCTCCCGATGACCACACTATTCCAGATACAAGCCAGGATCCTGCTGTCCTTCTTGGCTGCCTGGGCACACTGCTGACTCGTATTAAGCCGCCTGTCCACAAGCACCCCCAGGTCCTTTTCTGCCAGGCAGCTTTCCAGCCACTCATCCCCAAGCTTGTAGCGTTGCCTTGGGTTATTGTGACTGAAATGCAGGACCCAGCACTTGGCCTTGTTGTACTTTATGCAATTGGCCTGGGCCCATCGATACAACCTGTCCAGGTCCCTCTGTAAAGCCTTCCTGCCCTTGAGCAGATCAACACTCCCACACAATTAGGTGTCAGCTGCAAACTTAATAATAAAGGAAAAAGGAATAGTAGCAGTAATTTGGTATTGGCAATTTGGATATCAGCTTAACTAGGAATTTTACCATATGTTATATGCTACAGAATTAAATAAAATAAGTTACATTTTGCAGAAAGTGCTGTCACTGAAAGTATGAAGTAGATATGTTCATAATATTATAAAATGGCCATTGAAATATCTTAAATTCATATGCTCAGATAGAAAGTGTTTAACTACATAATCTTCTAAATAAATTGCACATAAACGTATAAAATAGTATTTTTTATCTCACATAGCCTGGGAAATCTTTGGAACTGAAAAATTGTCTCTGTTTTATTAAACAAGTTATTTTTAAAATCTTGGTGCCCAAAGAAAATATCTTTCATGCTAACTGCTGTCAAATCTCAAAAATCTCTGTTGTGTAAGTTAAAATAACTAGTTAAACAGTATTGATGACAGTTTTGTAGAGTAATTAAATGTCTTTAGCACAAACTAACTGTGTAACTTATTTGCATAAATGGTGCTGTTAAGCAATTTCAGTGTACACAAGGGATACACTGTTATTTCATCACAAAAATAATGTGCTCAGTACGTAGGGATAAAACTTATAGGATTAATACTGTTACCATGCCCTAGACTGTGATATAGCTGAGAATAATTCAGTTGAGAGTAGATCTACAAATTGTATGAAGTCATAAGTGTAACATAACTGTGACATGCTGTGACAGTTCAGAGATTCAGTATCATTTCTGATATTAATTTCTCAAAATTCTTCCTGTATCTTTAAAATATGTGAGAAATAATTCACATCCTTTATAGCATTAAGTTCTTTTGCCTCAAAACAGGCTTTCCAATAATTTTACTGCACCTATATTCTCAAAAGAGTCACCACTAAATTTCTGGCATTGTTAAGTCATCTTGAAGGCTAAATTGTAGAGTATGTGATGTTTAAAAAATAAACCACACTCTTAATGTTCTGACTCAAAAAGCACATAATTTTGTTTAAAAAAAAAAAGAGAGAGATTTTTTAAATATGCCACTTGGAATAACTAAGTACATTTTCAAATACTAGAAGATTTCAGCTTACCAAAGGTGGCAGTGTCAGAAATACAGATAATTAACATTAGTTGGTTCCACTTCAACTGATTCTTGTTTAGTAGCAAAATATTTATTTAATTATGGACTTTTTTATGGTCATGCAGGAATTTATTCCATTCCTCCTGGAATAAATAAGAATTTATCATAAATGTTCACACTGTACATTTTTCAGAATAAGCTGTTCAGTCCAAAAAATAAGAAAGTTTAGAAGATCACTACAGCTGCTAATTCTTACTTAGTATCTTTGAGAGGTTTTACCCATGCAGATTCTTACTCGTCTTTGTATGCCTACATCAATTTCTCTTTCAAGATGGCTTTAGTTCACAGTTTCTAACTTTAATTGACGATATAGTAAGATTAGTTTTAGATATCTCAGAGAATATTAGGTGTTGGCTGGAAACTTTCTTCATGCTTAGATTTGTGTCTGTGAGATTAGACAATCTATTGGGCTATTAATCTGTGTCAAAAGTGACCGACTGACAAATAAAAACATAAGGATCTGTTTTGGGAAAGGACGATCTGCAGTACAGTGTTTGTTGGTCTAGGCCATCTATCATCAGGAGTGAAGTATTAACGTAATTTCTGTTCATCTTAATGTTCCTAAAATCTTTAATTAGGTTTATTAGATTAAAGAATCCAAAACTTTTGAAATTATTTCTGCAACAGTGTTAGTAACTACAAAAGCAGTTCATTAGTATAAGAACAGATGGAAGATTATTACAGCATATCAAGTTTGCAGAAATTTGCTTGATATACATATGCTAGTAGAGCATATAAGAAGTGTTGGGGTTTTTTAATCATC
>JANHFX010008826.1:6089-29843 GCA_027560015.1 Chloroceryle amazona
TTTTTTTTTTTTTTGGGGGTTTTTTGTTTTTGTTTTTTTTTTTTGGGGTGGGAGAGGGAGTGGTGTTTTGGTTTGGTGTGTTGTGGTGTTTTGGTTTTGTTTTTTTTTTAAGATGCTGGGCATGTGAGATTTCTGGGAATTTGATAACAAGTGGTATGTATTGTTATAAAAAGTTTCACACACTCTGTAACTTCTTTCTTCTCTATCCTTAGAAGAAGGAAAGAATGGGATAGATTCAGGTTACCTTCTTTTTGTCAGAACCGATGTTCAGGATCTTCTTACCTTTAAAGAATGGTTTCCAAATGTGATATGACTTTATTCCCTAGGTATGACATGTAGTCAAAGCATGTAGAAACAGTAAAGATGAAGTTGCTCTTAAGGCTAGATTGTCTAGCTGTAAACAAAACCTCAGGAAAGGACTATTCCTTTTGCTTTTCCAAAAGTGTATCATCTTTAAAGCTGATGGCAGAGGTGGATTGATGGGTCTTACCCCCAAAAGTACCACTGAGCAGTCTAGAAAGAACACTAATAGAGTGGAGTGAGCAAGATAACTCTGAAACAGAGTATTATTTACGGTTTTTACTCCTGGGGTCATGCCATGTGGAACCATAGATACCACAGATTCAATCCATAGCCAGAACTGCATCCCTTTCTCATTAATTTTTATTAAAATAGTACCTCAGAGTCTTGGGTAGGAACCAGAATCAATTGGTTTAATTTTCTACAGTACCTACCACAAAAGATGAACCCTGCAGCTGAGAACTGTCAGTCAAAGACAAACCAAAAAACCCAAACCACAAGGCTGAGAGAGTGTTGGAAAACAGTGTTGTCACATCGATATCGGGTGTTCAGCCAACTACTGTAAAGGCTCATACGTGTGCGTGAATGTTTTGTGCAGGCATAATGGCAAAAACAGTTTTAAGGAATAGTCTGAAAAAAGGAAGAAGGTAAACGAAGGAAGAAAAGGGGAGGCAGGGAAAGGAAGGAAAAGAAAGCATCTCAGGGATTATCTTGGAGCTACAGTCCTCATTGAAGGGGCAGTTTGAAAGCACACAGCTATACCAGTTCTGAAATCTGGTATTGACTGTAACTGGCTAATAACCCTTGGGAGATGTGAACGACACTGCAGTAGCAGAGGAGATGGTGGGTCACATGAGGACTAGAGGAAGGCTCTTGCTGGTGGAGGCAGGCAGTTTGTGTTCAGTGCAGCAGAGAAGCTGCCTGCCAGGGGAGGGTTCAAAAGGCAGTATCTCTTTGCTGAAGTGTGGTGGTCTATGAAAAGTTCCTGACTTTGTTTTGTATGTGAGTCTTGCTACTCCCACTGCCATCTCATTCCTCTTATCTCAGCTTTTCCCTCTACTACTGTTGCCTCCTTGACTCTGCCACCTGCTCCAGCAGTGCTGATGAGAAACCCAGACAGGCCAGACTACAGAAGTTGATTGACATGGTCTCTGATGCACTCTGGAGCTAATGCTCTTTCTTCGAAGTTACACCTACCTCACCAGCTGGGAGTTGATGGGCTGGAAAGATTCATATGCATATGTAATATGCTATCAAAATAATAATAGTAAAGTACCTGTTTAAATATTTGTAGAGCTGAATCTACGTGGACATTTGTTTATAGGGTTGAATTTACACTGGATATTTACCATGGACTTGATCCAGGGCTATCAAAAGAAGTGAAACTTGGACTGGATCCTGTGGCAGAAATGCCTTGCAATCCTTATATTGTTTAATAAACAAACAGCTGAATAATCCCATTTCATAAAATGGTAGTGGTTTGTTCTGGCACTGTTTGATTATTTTAATTCATGAATTTGAGCAGATTCATCCATTAGCCTCCCGTGTCTCCTGTAACAACTTTTTGGAAGGTCCCATGGTTTCTTATTCTGGGTGCTTTCCATTTTATTTCTTTCCTTTTTTATTTTTTTTTTTTTGTGTGTACAATGTCTACCTTGCTTGTAACAAGACTGCAGAAATTGGAGGGGGCAGAATAGGGGGAGGAGGTGTATCTTCGTTTTTCCATTTCTCTTTTGATGGGGAGGGAGAAGAATTTTTAATCTGAGCTGAGCAAAATGAATGATGTGTGAAAGAAGTTCCTTCAAAGATGCATGATTTCAAGTTTCTGGCACATCTGATTGCTAGGTGAACATGGGTAGGTCAGCTTTATTTCCTATAGATGCTCCATCTCTTTTGCATTGTTGTATTTCTTAAGGCGCTGCAGAAAACAAGGCAGTAGTAATGTAGTTTAAGTTGGTTATTGGCTCTACTAATTAACACATTGAGGAAATATCAGGTAGTAACTGATTTCGTTCAGGTCATCTTCCTTTTGCAATCAGCTCTGCATGGTGAGGGATAGTAAGAATTCTGTCCTTTCCCCTGAGATTGCTCTTCTGCCTCTTGTATGTACAAAACTGAAGGGTGAAAGTGAAGAAGTGCAGATGTGCCTGTTGCTTGGGGTGCCAGTCCGTTCCCTGTTCTCTTAATCTTTCTTGCCCTGTATGTTGGGGAAATAGACTGCAGGGAATGACTACTGAACTGAACATCCTCATCATTAATGTGTGAATGTACTGAGGTTCTTCCACCTCTGGAGTCCTTGTGGGTTAACTTTTCTTTCCTAGTACATGCTCCGCTACAAGCGATCAACACTATTTTCAATAAATTGTCACTCCCGCTGCCCCCACAAAAAGGGGTTGGTTGTTCCCTCTCTGCTTGCATAATTCAAACTTAAGTTCTCTGTTACTTCTCCAGGGTTTTCATTTAAGACCAGCTGGCATCTTTATGAAGTCATTTTAGGCCAAGTTGCCTTTAGCACAGAAAAGCAATGCAAATGATCCTTTTTAGAGATAATGCCTTGATCATTCTTGTCGTGAGAATATCAACAAGCTGAAGGAAACTAACTGCTAATACCAATATGCCCAGAGAGAATCAACACTTGCATCAGGAAAGCTCCTGTACTTACAGGCAGTGATTCAGTATCTCCTTAGCAGTCACCTTGTACACTGGTATTTAAAATACAGGGTTTATAAATATAAATACAAGGTTTATAAATATAGAAAGGGTGAGTGCCGGGAGGATGGAGCCAGGCTCTTCTCAGTGATGCCTGATGATAGGACAAGGGGTAATGGGTGGAAGCTGAGGCAGAGAAAGTTTCACAGAAAGATAAGGAGAGATTTTTTCACAGTGAGGGTGACAGACACTGGACCAGGCTGCCCAGGGTGGTTGTGGAGTCTCCCTCTCTGGAGATGTTCAAGACCTGCCTGGATGTGTTCCTGTGTGACCTGGTGTAGGTGATCCTGCTCTGGCAGGGGGTTGGACTGGATGGTCTTTCGAGGTCCCTTCCAGCCCTTGACATTTGATGATTCTATATTATTTTTTTTAAATTGTATTTTTAATACATGAAGCATGCCATGAAATTCTGTTGTGACCTATAGGACCTATCCTTCAGTCTTACATGGCTTTAGTGGTTCAGCTGTGTGGATGTGTAACTGTAGTAGGTTTTTGTTTGTCCTATTTTTTTTTTCTCCTTTAAACACAAACTCTTTTGGGATCTGGCCTTCTACATGATTAGTTTTCTGCTTAGCTCCTCAATGCTAAGATCTGTCTTAATTATTCCACATGGAATTTCCTGAAGTGTTGACCACATGCACAACTGAAACTGTAGGATTACTGCTTCAGAACTGGCAATCAATCATTGTGTATCTCTGTTTTGTTTTGTTTTTTTTTTTTCCTAAGGGTCAAAGGGGTGTATGTTTCCCTTGCACTGTGAAGAGACTGGAGCACTTTCAGCAAAACAACACTTTCTAAGGTTTACTAAGGACTTTTTTTTCTTAGATGTTTCAAAACAGCTATGTGTCCTCTTTCTAATGGCCATTAATACTGTAATTAAGAGTCAACATTTTGTTAGTGACAGCTGACTGCACTGTGAAATGCTTGCTCCCCTCTCCTGGGGAGCTGCAGTCAAACAGGTGCTTGGAGTGCACTAACCTTTGCAAGCTTTTGTTTAATCCAGTATCTCCAAATATTCCTTCCTCAACATGAGTTTTGTTACAAATCTAGTGTTGGGAGATTATTACCTTCTTCCTCCAGCTGCTAGTTAGTCAGAGATGATGTTTGTGGGCTGTATTTGTGCTCAGGCCTGAGCCAGACTATGAGCTGATGGTGCTTAGTGGGATTACCCCAAAGGTGTATTTTCCTGGTGCTTTGGAGCCAGGAAAACCAACTTGCTGATATTGCCCATCTGCAGACCACAGCTTCTGTCTTCCCTCAGGTACAAATCATGAGGGTGAGGCTGTCATCTGGGATGCAGCTGTGGCCAAAGGTTACCCAAAATAAAAAGGAAAATAAAATTATGTCATGACCAAATAGCTTTCGTGAGGCAGAAACTGGTAAGGCAGAATATAAATTTATTGGGCTAGTAAGTCATGCCCCTTGTGAAACTTTTTTGCAGTCTTCTCTCCTTAAGGTAACTATGAAAGAGAACATGAAACTCTAGGTTATCCTGGTTAAACCACAACATAGTTGAAGATTTTTTTGCCTTTTCTGTGAGATTTCCTCTGCATGCAAACCCCACGAGTGCTAAAGGATTAGGCTTGACATTGAAATTTATGGCTGCTCTCAGGGTGGGTCTGTATTTCTATTTTCCTATATAAAATAGCTCTTACTAAAGAGATTTCATCTTAGAAGGCCTCTGTAGAGTATCTTGGACACTGTATAGATATTCTGTAGCTAAATATAGGCCTTTTCAAGGGAAAAAATATAACTTTTGGTGCATATATTTTATTGGTGTAATATAGTACTGTTGGAACTGAAGAAAAGGATAAAAGTCTGTTATTAAAACAACCCCATAACTTCAGTGATTGTATTGGTCTTTTTTATGATTACAGAAAATTAGTTTTGCAATGAAGGGCTGATACGCCTTTCAACACTACAAGGAACCCAGCTGACCTTTAAATAAAGCTGGTATTAAAAATGATGTGGAATGCTACCCTTTCAAGGAGGGGAACCAAAAGAGTTCTTAATAAACTAAACGTAAATCTTCTGGGTACGTGCATGGCCATTTTTTTGTGCACCCACCCTTTGAGAAGTGAGTTTTAATATGGAGACTTGTACTAAAGAAACAACTATTTCATACAAACAGACAAAAAAGGTTGCTGTTGGATTTTAAGTCTAACAGCAAACACAAGTGGATAGAAGAATAAATTGTGGTTAAAAATGTATAAATACTTCTGCAAAGTGTTTTATAGAAAAGGTATCCTATTGAGTGCGGTTCTATTCATAGTAGGATTTTAATAGCATTTTGTAGGAAAAAATAAATTTAATGTTTTTTAAAACTTGTTCATTTTATGGATGTGGTGGTGTGGGTGCATTCTGTCCTTGCAGTAACTGAGTAGCTAGTGCTAGAAATATTGGACAGGGAAATGGATAAAAGAGAATATATACTGTTTGATCACTCTTGGATCATTACTCTGGCTAAGCCTTTCTGTTCTGATGTTAACGTGTATATATATATATATTTCTCTCATACATATTTCTCTCCCATATACATATATATGGTGGGTAAAAGGAAGAGCTTACCTTTGCCTCTTACAGGGTTGGTGTAAGCATCCATCTTAGATTATTTTCTTAACAATTTAGATGTTACACCAAAGTGCAGATTAACTTGAATTTACACAATGACTAGTAAGCATTGGAATGTCTTAATCTCCCACTATATTTCGTTCTGCTTTAAAAGAGTGTCAGGGTTTTGTTTGATTGGTTTTGTTTGTTGTTTTCTGGTTGTTTTGTTTTTTAAAGGAAAACCAAAAATATTTATCTCTTCTACTCAGTGGTCCATTTTCTCATCTTGCTCTGACTTCTTTGTCTTTTGGAGTCCTTCCCCTGCCTTTCTGATAATAACTGTACAGTGTGTTACTGCCTCACCTTTGGAACACCATGCCAGCAGACTCAAACCCTTGTTGTATCTGGGGCTTCATGTCCTCATGAATGCCCACCCCATTTCTAACTCTGGTAACTGTTGTGTATCTGCCAGCATTCCTTGTGTGCGGTATTGTCTGTGGGATTGGGTTGGGTGCCCTGAAACACTAATATTTGTGTCCAGAAGTAAAATGTAAATACTTCTTTTTCTTTTAATAATCGAACTATTAATCCTTTTTCCATAGGATATGGATCTTTAGGAAAATTTTTGGTGGTTCTTATGTATTTTTTGGCTTAGGAGGTCCATCACTGAGTTTTGTTCTGTTTCTGTTTTAATACCTTGAGCTAAAGCACTAACGTGAAGGCATCTGTGCTGTTAGCATACACTAAACTACTGAACCCAGAAGAATTAAAACCTCTTTGATGTTTCTGTGTTTGTTGTTCAGGATAGGATTTTCTATTATCTGTAAAGGAGTTTAACTGCAGGCTGCCAGGAGGTGTGGTCTTTCTGGATCTAGTAGTGGTTTTTTTGGGGTTACTTTTTGCAGAGGTTGAACTGGATCAGCTTGTCATCACATAATTAGTATTGTCTTGGTTACGTTCAGTCGGATCACTGAGAGGACCCAGTTCACCTAACAGTGCAGTCACTCATTGAAGCTCAAGAGAGAGGTTGGAGCACCCAAGTGGGTGCCCCTGTTGCAGCACCCTGCAGCTGGACTGGATTAAGGTGGATGGGATGTGCTGGTGTTTCCTAGCTACCTTCTAGAAACTGTGTGGGTGTGGTATTTGTGAAAAGATTTCATTGTAGATAATGCTCCAATAGAAATATGAGCTATAATCCAAACTTTTCTTTAAAGTATGGTAAATCTACTGTGAGGAGAACCCCAACTACTGGTCTTTGCCTTGCTTTCCCCCTATATTATATATTGAATCAGTGAGATTTCTTGCCTGTGTGTATCCTGGGTTTATGCTACTTAAAGCTTTAAATAATCAAATGCTAAGAAATGTCCTATGACACTTTTATTCACCTTTACTAGGAAGTTATTTGTAACCTGTAGGTTTTGATAACACTTCACGTTATTTCCTCTGACATATTTGGGACATGGTGTTTTGTTAGGAGTGGGCCATTTAAGTGTGAAGGCTGGGGAACTACTGTGATAACGTGCTGGGGTTGGGCAGCTGATCAGAGAGGAATGCTGCTTACTGACAGCAGCACTCCCCACTGCAGGTGGTGTTTTCCGAAAAGAAAATGGTTGCTTTCGAGGATTTTTGTAACAACATTTTCTGAATGGTTACCTGACAAGTGATCTTTGAGTTATATCTTGTAGCATCTGAGAAGGGAAGAGATCAATGCCTTATGCACTGTAGACCAAGAATGATGCAAATATGTTTAATAATTTAAGAAGGATTTGATTGTGGTATTTTTCTGTTTGTTTGTGTGTGTTTAGGTTTTTTTTCCCCCCTCCAATCTGACTTGCTGGTCTGGCACTTTTGTTTCTGCAGGGGAAAGCTATGTATGTGGTTCCATAGAACCCTTCAAGAAACTGGAGTACACAAAGAATGTAAACCCAAACTGGTCAGTGAATGTTAAGACAACTTCTGCTTCCCGTTCAGTGCCATCTCTTGCCACTGCTAAAGGAGGTACTCCAGATGCAAAAGAGAATAAGGATTTCATTAGACCTAAACTAGTCACTATCATCAGGAGTGGAGTGAAACCACGGAAGGCAGTCCGGATTCTGCTCAACAAGAAGACAGCACATTCATTTGAACAGGTTCTTACTGATATAACCGATGCCATCAAGCTGGATTCGGGGGTGGTTAAACGCTTATACACACTAGATGGAAAACAGGTAAGAATTTTCATGATGATCATTCTCAGCATGAAGAAAATAGGTTTCCAAAATAAAAAGAATAGTGCATTAGTAAAAAATTACATCTTTTTTTTTCTAGAGCATAGAACTAGACTTAGAACTGTACTTAAGATCTGTGAACCATTCAGGAACACGATCGTGAACGATTACTTGGCCTCAGTGGTGGTTTTGCCATTTACGATAAATAATTCTAAACCCGTCAGTTGAAAGTGTGATGTGGTTTTGGCTCTGCATGCCGGAAATATAGCCTGAAGAATACAATTTTAAAGAAGCTCATTCTGTTAACTTTTTTCAGCTTTTTCTTGCAGCAGTTTTATGAGTCATTGTACTTGTAATTCCATAAACTGTAAGAACAAAGGGTGAAGACACATTCCACTATGATAAATGTATGCCTACTGCTGTCCAGAGTGACCAAATGATGACTCTTACTGCAGCTAGAATGGACTGTGATGGACTGTGAAGAAGGTGAAAACTTAGAAAATGAGTGAACTGTTTCTCTTTTGAAGGAAAACAGGTAGGGTTATGTGTGGTGCCCACATTTATAGAAGATTCTCTTGTAGGTTACCTGTTATTTCTTCTATGAAATACCTTCAAGCAGTGTCTTTTTTTTTTTTTCTTCTGATTTAAAAATCTTACCTTACTGCAATTTAATAAAAAGCTTCTTATTGAACTTGGAGATGGAGGAACAAGAAAAAATACTGCAAAGTAATCCTACTTCTTTTTTGTCTTCCACTTTTATTTGTAATTTATCTACAGACATGTATTCATTATAGCAAAACTGGAGAAGCTGTTAATTTGATGAAGGGCAAGACTAATTTCAGCATGACCTGAATTGATTTAGAGCAGTGATGACTCTAGAGAAATAAGGCAGATACTTGCATTTACAGGTATAACTTATTAAACTGAAGAGATGATAAAGGTATAAAATGTGGGTAGAAGGATGAATGAACAGTCTCCCTGAGAAGCTAAAAGCTGCTACAGACCAAAATATTTGTGCTTTAGAAATTCTAGGCTCAATGATTCATACATGTACAGCTAACTAACGATGCAGCTATCAGGAGTTGCTGCAAAGTATGCTTGATACAGGTAAATACTCAGATCTGGTGGTGATCCTAACATGTTTGCAGTTACTGGGATTCATATGGAGGCATAGCTCTGGAAACAGCTACAGCAGTACCTTCTGATGTCAGAGAGGGCTGGTTAATGGACAGGCTGCTCACTCAGAGAACTGGTTCAAGTCATGGCCAAGTCTGGCTTGACCAGAAGTCTGTTCCATCTGCTGTTTGTATCAGTAACCTTCAACACCAATTCCAGACAGTAGTTCAGTTCTTGATGACTGTATAAATTCCTGTAATGATCCCATTACTGTGATGTTTATTGCGAACTTTGGACTGGGGAAAAAATGTGAAGCTCTTTTTGTCTGTTGGGGAAACTCTCAACTCCTATCCTTAACTTGCCTCATGCTCCAGGGAGCATTTGGGATAGTAAATTTGAGGAATGAGTTGGGATTTTAAAGCTGGAGAGATGAGTGGTGGTCTTTGCTATGAACTTGACAGAAGATCTCAAGTGACTATTCCTGTTCCTGCAAACCCTCTCAATAAACATGGATGCATATCTGTTTTGTATTGTCCGCGTAAATAACCTTGTGGTTTAGCTATGAAGAAATGCAGCCTGGAAGGAGGTCAATGTAGACTATTGTCTCCTGGATAATGTGCTCAATTTTATTATTACTTCTTTATTCTTCCAAACCCCTCTTTAAGGGTTGTGCTTAAAATGAAAAAAATACTTTTGCATCTGCATTGAAGCTCTAATTGCTGGCAATAAATAACACTATCCTACTACTGGGGGGGAAAAGGAAGACTGGGTTTTCTTGGCCCTGATGTTGTCAAAGTTCAGCCAAATCCTTTGTCAAGTCATGGGATTTGAGATGAGCTGAAATCAGTGATGTACTGGGACATCTGTCACCTACCTCGTAGCCTGAAACTTAAAAGCTTTCCTAGGAGGCTGGTGTCTCCACACTTCTTCCCTTTTTGGCTCTATGGTTGTAATTGCATAGTTCACTGCCTACGCCTACTGGTAAGGACAGAGTATGGGGGCAGGTTTGTGCCTGCGTGTCCTGACAGTGTAATGGTGACTTTGTTCACGGCGTGTACAAAACAGCTTTGCTGGCAGAAAGGGAAATTAATGATCCTGTACCCAGCAGGAGCAGCCTCTTCCTCGCCCCTGTGCAAGGAAGTCATTGATTTCTTGTGTTGTTAGGCAATTGCGGCTCCATTTTCCTGTGCCAAAAGCCTCACCATCTCCCAGATGGTGCTGGGGTCATGATGATGGATTTCTGTACTGCTAAATTCAAGTGAATGATTATTGCGAGGAAATCCTTGGTAAATCCAAAAATTTTCCAATGGTGTTTATGGTTGGGAACCTCTACTGTGACTCCTGCTGGAGCTTTGAAGGTTCTGGAAAAGCCTGTGTTCACTGGCAAAATCTAACAAATCTGTGATTAAAACTTTCATTGCTAACTTAGGAAGCAATAAGATCTTAAAGCTCTAAGACAAGAACAGTAATTTACTGTAAGGGTAAGAGAACGAACCTCCCCTAGGATTATTCTTTGGGAATGTAACTTGGAGAAAGGCTAATCTGTATAGTCATCTCATGGGAGTTATTTTATGAAGCTAACACTGGCATTGCCCATCCATGGCAAAAGTTGACATGAGTCCCATTTACTCCCGGTGCAGGTGGACAGTGAGGTATGTATACCATTGTCAGGATACTAGCATTAGATGCCTTGGACTACTAAAAAGCAGTAGGAGTCAGAGTCCTAATGGGGCATTTGAGTTAGGTGGTTGTCCTATACTGATGCTAGACACTGAGGAACTGAGCATAAATGCTCTCTCTCTAACAGCCTGGTTAGTTGTCATGTTTTGATTTGTATCTCTAAAAGATGTTAATAAACGTTATGTTCGGTTAAAAGGAATTTAAATGATGGTCTATAAAATTTGATGAAAATGTAAAGATAAAGAGAGAGGTAGTACATGGACAATCAGTACTTGAGGAAAGTTATAATGAAAGCTAGGAAGAAGGCTCTTCCGTGACATCGAATTGCTTCCTCCATCTGAAAAATGCCTCCCTGGCTTTGGAAAATTCAGTAGTTTTTGCTGCACACGATGCTTTGTGGGTGGTCCTTAGAACTCCAGGGAGCTTGATTAAGTTGGTGTGTTGTAGTAGCCATTTCAACTTTAATAATGAAATAGCACTAAAAAGAGAGGAAAAAAAACCCCAAACACTACAAACCAAAAACCCCAAACACCAACAAACTGAACCCAAGAAAACAGCCCCCAAGACAATTAACTAAACTTGTCTTATCAGGTCAGTGGCAGTTCAGAAACTAAAATTTGATGTTTTCCAGGATTGGGTAGGCATTTGCTTTGGATTTCATGCGCTTAGCTCCGTTTTGTTAAAATGTGGGTTTCCTTATTACAAACAGGGTAACTAGTGGTTTATTTGCATTTCTTTATAACTCCTCAGAATCTGTAGCTTGACTTCAAGGTTTCGGAAAATTTAGAGTATAGTTTAATTTGCCCTAAAAGGGGCACAGATGTACAACTGCAATCTGATCATACATCAGTGCTCTGTATTTAGTATATATCCTTGCAGTTCATTTATTAAGCTATGTAGGTTTCACCCCATGTCTGGGATAGTATATGCATGTTTTTATGGATATACACTAAAGGAGGACATAGAATCACTTCCCTTTAAACCTGATGGATTTGAAGATGGTGGGACTCTAAGAGGTGTTTAACAGTCTTATGAGCTCAGGCCAAAATGAAAACCTTTCCAGGGGATGGGCTTGTTTTCTTGCCAACTTTACGGTGTAAGGAAAAGAAAAATAGAATGAATGGATAGGTTGAATGGCTGCCTGTAGGAATACAGACCCTGAGGGCATGCTTTTATTGTGAGCGTTAGTCTTTTAATATTTATTCATTTTTCAGTGCATGAAAAAAGTATTATTAGTGTATTATTTTGTACTTGTGCAGAGAAATAATACTTCCTCACAGCTAAATGTCTTGCTTTACTGCAGTTGCACCACTGAAGTGTGGTTTTTAACCTTCCCTTACCAAAAATTGTCATGATTAGTTTGATGTGCATTAAAGTAGGGGCTTGTAAAAGGCCATGTGTGGCCACAGGATGCAGACATCAAGGATAACAGCTCTCCATGGAGATAGAGCCCTGTTGCTGTGTTGCAAGCTCAGTTCTTTGGTTTCTGTTTACTTGGTGCTCTTCTAGAACACCACCAACATCCAAAAGAGACTAATGAAGGTCAAATATAACAGCAAATTTGTGAAGCAGGGCCATTTTTTAGAAGTGCTATGGTATGTGTATTTGTACGGGTCATTTACAATTTGCAGGTTTAGATAAAGACCACGGGTTGGATAAAAGTGCTTTATTACTGTGCAAGTCCTCCATTTGCTTTTGTTATAAATATCTGCTTTATAATGGGACCTACTTATTTGAACAGGTGGTTTGTTTAGCTTAACAAGATGAAATCTTGCAAATTATTTTTCAGTTTATGCATTATGCTGTTGATTTGACTCCAGACAGATACGTGGTCAATGGCAGAGATACCAGAATAAAAGTCACTATCTGATTTTTTTAAATTAATATATTACTACAAATCAAATTACCTTTATATAAATGAAATGCAGCTACTTCTACTTAAAGACAGGCTGTGTGTGTGAGAGCTATAGGATGTCCTCCATCACCTTGCTTTAAAATGCTCACTGCAAGGGAACATTGCAGTGCTGGAAAGCTTGAAACCTCTTCATTGAGTATAATATGTTTGGGGGTTTTATTGGAACCCCACTACAAAGCGGGTATCTTATGGTGCAAACAAAATCCCTTTTCTGTGGACTCTTCTCTGTGAAGACACACATCTTAGTTTTGAATATGGAACCAGTACTACTGTTTTAAGTAAGTACTGTCTCAAGAAAAAGGAAGCAACTATTTGCATCTAGACCTAAACTGAGCATGTGCTTTTTAAATTGTTTTGTTCTTAAGAAGGTGAAAACATTTGATAATAATGTCTATATTCTACAGTAAATTCTTGGTCAAATCTGCACTTTGTAGGATGGATTAAAGATCTGAAAAGTCTTTCTCTAGACCTGGGTTGTTCTTGCTACAGAAAAGCCTATGTAAAGCAAGGTAGGTAACATTCAGGAGAAAACATTCTCTAGTTAACATTTTTTAATGTACGTTATACAATAATCTAGACAAAATGAATGTTAAACAAAATAAAATTTATGTGCAGCAAGTGACTCGTTTTGTGTGTGTGCTCTGTAATTTTGCTTCATATCAGTGTTTGTAATCAGTTCCATTCTTAATATAGAAGGTGCATTTAATTTTAGGGGTGACTGGTTGTGAGTGTTCTTTTTATTTGTTCTTCAGTTGTAGTCACAATCCACTTGAGATGCACTCGACCTAAAATTAATCCTGGCTTAAAAAATGTGAACAATAAGAGCTATTTTATCTTCTGTATGAGCTCTCTTGAGTGCAGTAACTTTACCTTCTCCCTTATGTTGAAGGCTTTGGAGCTCCCTTCCAGCCACCAGGTGTGCCAGGGTGGTGTTGGCTGACCACAAAACAATGGTGAATTCTCTGTGAGGTGTAGCTGTGCAGATACTGACTAATTGGGAGCAAACATTAAGTAAAATGGCTTTTACAGCTCATGCAAGCATTTTACCAGCTAGGGAAACTTGTGCTTATGTTTTTGAGGTGGTACCTTAATATTTCATGACCACCTGGAGACATAAAACCCATTGTGCTTACAGTGTACAAGCTGTTTCTTCCCAAAGAGCCTTTAACACGAATGCTGGACAGCCATACATCTCAGAAAATACCTGTGCTGTTTAATTTTAGACATGAAGTTTAGAGCCCTGTCTGGGAGATGTTGATAGACCACCGTGTTATATAGCTGTGAGAGACACTCTCCAAGAACACAGAGCATCTTCCCAGCATTTAATGGACCTCATCCTCCTGCAGTATGTTTAATTAAAAACTTTTTTCTTTCTCTTGAACACAAATAATTTCTGGCTTTGTTATTTTGAAACTTATTTTAAATATTCTTTAAAGGATGGGGATTTAATAAGGCTGAAAACTTTCAAATCTGCTTCAGTATGCTTTAAATGTCACGTAAGTTGAACTTACTGTTTTATAAGGATATCCAGCTATTCATTAGGGATTTTATGTACAAACAGAAGCCTTTTCTAAGGAAGAGAAACTTCCAGCTCCTCAAAGGTGGAGCAGCATACTGTCCAAGTGTGAGAAAGGCTGTCTCAATGGAAAGGGGAGATGGTGTGGTCGTTCACAACCATGAGCTACTAGAATAAGTGTCCTTTATATCTGAACTTTGCTTCATTGCTTTAAATACACAATGTAACTAAGAAAGGATTCTTACCCAGTTAAGTTCTGATTTGTGTATTGCTGACTAGTGAAGGGGAGAGGAAATGCAAATGGAAACATCCTCAACTATATGGTCTTGTTTGGAGTGCTTTCCTGTGTGGTGGGGTTTTTTTTTTGCTTATTTGTTTGGTGAAAGAAGACTTTGAAAAGTGTATTTATCTGCTGATACTGTGTGATTATTTTGTGGAGACAGACATGAGATTGCTGGTGATCACTGAAAAGTGTTTCCACTGCTCAGTGACACACAGTCCTCAGGACCAGGTAGGTTCTCTGTCACCAGCTGAAATCTTTTTGTGATGCTTTCCAGTAGTACTCATCCTGAACTTCCTCTTTTCTTTTGTACTGTCCTCTTAAAGTCATGAAATACAGGATCTTCACTGAATGAGCTGAGCTCAATGATTTCAAGACTTTACAATGTGTATTTTCAAGCAGTTCTGTTCACTGGGGCTACTTTACTTTTACTCTCTGAAGCCCTTACTGTTAGTAATATTTTTTCAATGGTGTATGTGTGGTGTGTGTATTTCCTTTCCCTGAAGTTGTGTGATGTAATAAGACTTTTAAAAAGCATAATGAATCTTGGATTTCATGTGTGTTTGTTTTTCCTGTTCTTCCTAAATCTAGTTACAAGAGGATTAAGAATTCCTAGCCATTCAGAAGAGTTCTAAACACTGTAAAAATAAAAAATCAGTGTTTTGTAGCATATTCTTTTTTCTAAGAAATTATACTATTCATAAGAAAAATTCGTAGTACTGCATACAGCTTATTAGAATTTAAATTTTTGCTTTTTAATGTAAGCATTTTAGTATAATATTTTGATTGGTAGGACTCAAAATCTTTCACAAACACTTGGAAAAACCTTGACAATCTCTCTTTTGAAGAAGTTAATAAACTAAAGGCTAATAACTTTTTATTCCAACTCAAGTTTGAACAACTACCTGAGACAGTGCAAGTATATCCTTGCTTATTTCTTCGCTATTACTTTTCTCTTCGACAGCTTTTAGCCAAGCTGTTGTATAGAAGAAAATTATTCCATAAATGATGAATACTGAAAGGGCAAACTATATAACTATTCAGTCTCTAACCATGTTTTTCTGTGAAACCTAATCCTTTCATTTTGCTCTATCTGTTTATGGGAAGCAAGATCTTTAAAACACCCCAAAACATGATTAATACTGGGAAAACAGTTCTAAAATTACTGACAGTAGAGGAAATGGCAACGACAGCCCAATTTTGTACCTTGGTTTTTCTAATTAAGCTTTTATGAACCCAGTTTCTTTTTTGAAATTGTAGTCAGCTGTGAAGCATCTTAACTTACTTTCAATACTTTCCAGCTTCTTAAGCCATGCACTTTGCTGTCTCTTATAGTGAGGGGCAAGAAACACAAATATATTTGGATATTCTACCTATTTGGTCTGGAACTGACTCTTGTGATTCTTTTTCTGTAGAAATACCTAGGACTCTAGGGCAATGCCATACTTTTCAGGTGCTCATCAAGTTAATAAAGATTAATTCAGATCTCTGCCTCTAGAAGGATTCTTTCTTACATGAACCCCACTGTGTATAGAAATTGGAGATGCAATTCTGTTTCCTTAATTTCTGTCTGATGATTTCTGTTGTCAATTGCAGTAGAAGAGGGACTGAGACTTAGAGGTTCTTCAGGGACAACAATTCTAAGTACTGTTAAAGCAGTGATGTACAATGCCTTTTTGTCCTTCATTCCTCTTTAAGCTTGAAACTAATTTGTTCAATCTTGTAGGAAGTACTGACTTAATCTCTTCTGAATCTATGTCCCCACTACTCTGTGTGCCAGTTCACAGGGGCGGAATGCCCAGACTCAATCAAATTTAGGAACTAATACAATTACCAGTAGGTTGAGATATTTCCATTGTACTCAGTAAAGACAGTAGGAGTCTGAAAAAGGCTTAGATTTTTATAAATAAGCTCTCTTGAGACTATTTTTCTGATGTTAATGGTATGGGACAAGGTGTATATCACATATAGTACTTAGTGAAATTTAAGAATAAACTTTCTTTCATGTTTTCCCAAAAAAACACTTTTGAAGTAGGTCAGACCACCTACTGCAAGTAGATATTTTTTTTTTTTTCTTTAGAAGGTTGCTGAGGAGGGAATCAAGCTTCCTTCATTGGATTGAATTCTGGAAGTCATAGGAAGAAGACCAAAGAAGTCTTTGGGGACCTGAGACATGCAAGACAGGGTATGATACAGATAGATAAAAAAGAGCACAAATGGTTGTGAAATTATCAGAGGTGAGTTTAAGTTCATAAAGCAAGACAGAAGATGGTAGTATGCTGCCACATGAACCAACAAAGCATAGAGTTTTGAATTCAGAGTTGGATGTTACTGAAAGTAAAATTCATGTTAAGTAGTTAAGGCTGATTGCCTCTCCCAGATAAGTTGTTCTGGTGGATTTGTTTTTTCCATTAAATTCTGGGTCTCAGAAACTTCTTTTAAAATAAAATTCCTCTGAGCTTTAATAGCTTAAAACTGTAAGAGATGTTTACTCATCGAGTGAATGGAGAGTGAAATCTCAGTTTGAACTATTTTTAATTATCTTTTTGGCTTGGTTTAAGCAATGATTTTCTCTAAGCTGCCAGGCAGTAGGGCAAGGCTGGGGGTATCTTGTGGGATAGGCAGGGTAGAGTGCCTTTGATTAAAAATGAGGGAAGACAGACATTGCCTGAAATGCACATGCCGGCACTCTAAATCAAGGAGTGTTAGCTGTTTAAAATACTTTAACCTGCCTTCCCTTGCAGCCAGGTTATATGTCTGTTCTGCATTAATTTGAATTGCAGACTTCAGCAGCTGCTCTATAGCATGCATCCAAAAGCTAAACCTTTGACTCTTTCTTCTAGTTGTCCCTGAAGTATCCTGCTGCCTCATGTTCCCTTTCTTGATTTCTTATATGCCTCTGAATCATTTGACTGTTTCTGAAGGCCTCCTAGGAGAATTCTTCATTTTCCTGGAGTTTTAAATACTCTTCTTGTGTATTTTGGTATTATCTCCTTTTTTTCTTATTTCTAGTTGCAGCTCCTGTCTGTTTAAAAATCTAGAAAATTCTGACAAATGGTGCTTTCTGTGTCCGGCTCTTTTGTTCTGTCTATCCTGTATGCTTATAATAAGATTTCTTTACCCTTCTGCTGTTTCTCCATGCGTGACATCTGTGCTTGCATCTTACACCCACACAAAATCTGATTTAAAGCTAATGCAATATATGCAGAGTCTTAAGTGACATACTTACATGCTCCTTGGAGAGGAAATAACTTTGAGAAGGAGAATGTAATACGCATGTAGTGTGGGAAATTATCCTGGCACACTAGGCACTGATAATGAGAAGCCCTGTGTTCGTGTGAGAATGAACTCATACATGCTTTAATTCTGTGTGGTGCTTGAGAATAAAAAGGTTAAAAATCTAGAAACTCATGACTATGAAAAGGTCCATAGATGACATTGTCTATTTTGATGCCAAGTAATTAATTTTCTTTCCAATTCTCAGCTATAGCTACAGGAGCGTGAATAAAGTCAGAGCCCCTGCAATGTGTCTGATGGTGGTAGCAGAGTTCACACCTAAGCAGTTGGGTTTAGGGTGAGAGAGGAATGCAAAAAAAGGTATAAAAAAAGAGAAACACAAAAAGGTATTCTGTTATTTCCTGTTGTCTGAGTAGTCCATATTGTTTTCTGAAATGCTACTGTACTTCTGTTCTTTTACTCTTGCCTCTTAAAAATCCCTCCTGTGCTCCAGCACATTCAATTTTATATATATTTGGGAAAAATGAGGCTTATAGGCCTTAAATATATAAAATAAATTTGGATGCTTCAGTTTCTAAACCAGAACACATCTGTTCTGGGGCAGATTGAGGGGCATTGCAAATACTCTGGAGGAATCTGTTTAAATAGTGTGATCTTCATGAATTGGGAACATGGACTGCAATCAGTGTAAAATTTAATAAGTCAAATATGAAGCAGTTAATGTAGGAAAGACTAATCAAATGGCCTGTCAGAACTAGAGGAACAGAAATCGGACAAGAGTGCAGTAAGCATGACATGGGAAGGTTTTTAATGCAAAAAATTTTGAACATTTCATTGCTGTGAGATAGTGGAAAAACATGTATGTAGGAGAATGGAACATAAAAGAGTTTAGAGGTTGTGCAGTTGATTAGGATCTTTGTGAGAGCAGTTGTTGGCATCTGCTTTTTTCATCGTGGGTAGGTGAACTAAAATTTCTGTATCTTACGTAAAGCCTGCTGGATGACTGTTAGCATTAATTGCTCTCAGTATGGGAAGAAGGTAAGACACACATGGACTCTAAAGGGTTGAAATGGGAGGAACAGGGCTGTTGTAACTGGCTGAGAACCAGGAACATTGATGCTTGAACTCTTCACTTTTTTTGCTTAAATGTAGCAATAAATAAACTTGAGTTGAATATTCAGTATCTGTATATGGACATGCTAAGCAACTATTTAAAGTCTCTCTGGGGCTCCATTTCTATAACTCAAGATTGAAAGGAAATGACCCCTTTTATAGTCATGTATAAGTATCCCAGTAATGAATAAAATATGTAATGTTTTCAGTTAAAGTTATTTGTCAAAGTGAATAAATTTACTCAATGACTTTTGGTTTTGATGAAAAGCTAAAAAATTACCTTTTTTTTTTTTTTAAATTAGACAATTTCATTAAGACATGAGCAAGAAATAATGCTGTGAAGTTAAAATTAATTTTAAAACATTTACTAAACTTTACTCATCTCCTCCTCTGGTCCCACATTAAAAAATATATAGGAGTCATTATAGATGAATAGTATTTGTAGGATTAACACCTTCCTGAAAAACGCTTCCAACCACAATCATATTGCAGCTTTATTTAAATCTTTATTTAAATCTTTATTTATTTAAATCTTACTTAAGCAGCAGTGTTTAATTGTGAGGTCTTGGTATATAGCCTGCTGGGTTTTATGCTTTGTTTGTGGGGGGGAAGGAGGTGGTAAGAACGAAAGGATGAGATTTTCCTTTTTCTGGCAAGTCTTCAATGACACTGTAGGAGGAGTAGCTTTTAAATGTGGCATCTCTGTAAAAACAAACCCTTCTAGCTGCAGATGGAGGATGGCTGTCCTAGAAAAGAAAATTAATCTCTGTTTTCTCTTGTGCTGAGTCCAACTGAATGCCAGTCATCTTTCACAGCATACAGTAGGAACTACTCTTAAATATTACAGAAGGAGGGGGGAGGAACAACGGAATGTCACATTGTACCTCTGTAGGAAGAGGAAAGCTTTAACAGTGCTTCTTCCCTTATAGGCAAATAATCAGAAGGATCACTAAAAGAAAAATGACCTCTATTGTGTTTGTACTGATAGAAGCTCTTCACCATTGCCTCCAGTTCCTCCCCTGGGTGGGTGATACTGTCCCTTCCCTTTACTTTCAAGCTGCAGCATCTTGCATTGAAACATGTAATGATGTTATGCAGTCAGAAAGCTTAGCTTTTCTTATTTTCTTTTTTCCTTTTTTTAAATTTTAGCTGGCAGCCTGTCATGACTTCACGTCATTCTGAAATCCTGAAATGACAGGCAGCCTTCCAGCTCCAACTTTTCTCCTCCAGAAGAACCTAGGTACAATGTGTGGGAAGTTTTTGTATCCTAAATCAATGGTAGTCTGTCTGTACAAGAAATGTTTCCATTCTTTGGGAACAAAGCCTCACTAAAAAAGTCTGCCAACTTTCCTTAGCTTTTATTCTGTATTACTTTAGATTAATCCCTGGAAATAAGTCTTTAAATTTAGTTAAAAAAAATAAATAAATCTCCAAGCAGATTAGAAAAGGTGACAAGTCATTTTCAGCTTGTCAAGTAGAGCTGGAACAGTTTTCTGAGGTTCAGTGGGTGTGTGCTGCATTAGAAGGATCAAAGACGCCACTTCTGCCTGCAGTTCCAATCAGGGTTAGGCAGAAAATGCTGGATAACAGTTAAAGGGGAGGCTTATGCAAAATAAGACTGACATTTTGCCTTTAGTTAGGTGTACATAATTTATTTTGAAATCAGTAATTAATCACTTAGCAATGTAGAAAAGGAGAGACTGATTATTTAGTAGTGAACATGGGAGACGAGAATAAGACTAGATAATCTGCCCTCTGATAGGAGATAGAGACAGAAGTTGAGAGAACCATATAGTTGTCATGGGTAATGCTAGTAGACTGGAACACTGAGGCTAAACACAGCACAGAGGGAACAGCAAAGAGAGAAGAGTTTGTAGAAAGCAGTACAGAGCTGCTGAAGAGATACAAAAATGATTTGATCCCTATGCTGAGGAGTCTGTGTTACATGTATGCCAGGAAAAGGAACTGATTTACAATCCCATGAAACTCTTACAGGAACCCTGGGAGTAAAATCATAGAATGTCTCGAGTTGGAAAAGACCTTAAAGATCATCATCCAGTTCCAAGCCCTCTGCCATGGCCAGGGACACCTCCCACTTAATCAGGTGGCTCAAAGCCTCATCCAGCCTGGTCTCAAACACTTCCAGGGATGAGGCTTCCACAGCTTCTCTGGGCAACCTCTTCCAGTGTCTCGTCATCTTCATAATAGTTCTTCTGAAGTGCTTCAGAGGATTATTGGTAGACACTGCAGAGGGAGAAGCAGCTCTCTCCTGACAAATCCCAAGTAATGCATCCCAAAGAAGAAAGAGAACTCTAGACCCTAGAACCCTAGACTCCTCCATTTCTAAACACATATCAAACACCTGAGAGCATCTTTTGCCATCTGCATAAGCTGTTAGCTATCCAAGTATTTGTTAGATCTTTAGCAAGTCTGAAAAAGTTCTAATTGCAAACATAATTTCAAATGTTAATTTGATGAAGCTGTAGCTGAAGCTAAGTAAGGGCTTTCTGAATAAAAATTTTAGTAGACAAAAGATTTAGTAGCCTAACTTTGCTTTGTCTTGTTAGTGAAACCATAAATTAGGGGTTTCTTCCCTTTAGACAGGTATTGTATGACTTTAAAATCTTCTGCAGGCTTTATGTTCTTAAACTTCCTTTCTCAGGAAAGATTTAAGTGGTTTGAATAATACCATTCTGAGTCAACTGGCTAATGCTAACAAGTTTTAAGCATTGTGACACATCCTCCAATAGGATAATAAGCTAAGTAGTTCTTTCTTTTGGTACTGGTCTCATTCATAAAATTTCATACTGAGAACTCTCTTCAGACATTTTATGTCATTCACTTGCTTCTAAACTGTCACGTGGAGAAGCAAGACCATCAGCTATGTACCAGTGCTTCAAAACAAGAGGACAAACTCTACTCTTCTGAGCCCCCCCCTCCCTCCCTCCCTCCCGTAGGAGCAGGGAGTCAAAGGGGATGGTGGTTTGGGGATGGTTTTTTCCTTCCCCCCATAAATGTGAAGTTATTTTCTGAACAAGGATAAATCAGAAAGAAATGGTTGTTTTGGTTTGTTTTGTTTCCCTCATTCTTTTATGATCCTGCATAATTCTGGTTTAATTTCTTCAGAAATGCCTGCATAAATCTCTGCTACTCAATAATTTGCCCCTCTGGAAAAGGTGGGTTGGAGCAATTTTGTCTGTTTGTGTACACAGACACCCACAATCCAGCACTTGTGTTGTTCTCTCAAGAACAAATAAGTTAGGATTTTTATTTTATTTTGAATTTTCTTTTTGGTTCATGAATACAAACTGTGCTATCCTAGTTATTTTTTCAGGTGCATTTTCACCCTCCACCTCTTCCCTGCCCCTTGTCAGTTTGACTCAGATTTCCCTCAGCTTTGTGAAGTTTGATTCTGCTGGGAACTAGTACTGAGCAGAGCCTATCTGGACTTCTCCTTAACTATGGCAGCTGGCTTTATAAGGGGATAGTTTTTATCAATGGGATACCATATACAGCTGTCTTTGGAGGGGAAAATGTTACTGTGCAGTCTGAGGTGGTTCTTCCCTGATCTTGCTCCATCACATGTAAACACAAACAACCTAGCGCTTGCTTCAAAATATTTGTTAAAATCTTTTCAGGCTGTGGAAAAAAAATATTTATTCCTATTTTAACACTGCTGCTGATCTTTAGAACTGTTGGATTATTTGCTTTTATATGAAAATGTGGAAGTCTTTACTTTCAGAGCTACTGGACAAATGTTTGTTATTGCTTATAGAATCACAGAATCATTTAGCTTGTAAAAGATTTTTAAGATCAGCAAGTTCAACTGTTAACACAGCACTGCCAAATTCACTGCTACACCACGTGCCTAAGCATCACATCTACATGTCTCTTATATCCAGGGATGGTGGTTCTACCACATCCTTGGGTAGCCTGTTCCAGTGCTTTAGCAACCCTTTTAGTGAAGAAGTTCTTTCTAATGTCCAGTCTAAACCTCCCTTGGTGTAACCTGAGGCCATTTCCTCTTGTCCTATCCCATGTTACATGGGAGAACAGCTTGCTGTAACCTCCTCCTACCTAGGTAGCTGTAGAGAGTGAGAAGGTCTCCCACGAGCCCCCTTTTCTCCAGTCTAAATGATCCCACTTCCCTCAGCTGGTCCTCATATGACTTGTTCTGTTGACCCTTCACCAGCTTTGTTGCACTTCTTTGGACCTGCTCCAGCATCTCAATGTCTGTCGTGTAGTGAGGGGTCCAAAGCTGAACACAGTATTCAAGGTGCAGCCTCGCCAGTGCTGAGACAGAGGTACAGTCGCATCCTCAGTCCTCCTGGCCACTATTTCTGATACAAACCAGGATGCCATTGGCCTTTTTGGCTGCCTGGGCACACTGCTGGCTCATATTCAGCTGGGTGTTTACTAAAATGTTTCAGAATGAGAAAAGATACATAATCCAATGAATGCTTTAGGATGAGGAGTAGTGAAACTGTTAAAATACGCAGTGAAGTGCATATTCTTGATTTAACATAAATCACCACAGCTACTTTAACCCATTAAGGTAATAGTCTTATAACAAATTGGTGCTAGAATCTGTTCTGCAGATAAAATGAACTAATGGAGGCAGTGAAGAATGGATTTGTTGCTCACTATTTAAGAAGAGTTTGCAAAGTATAATGCTGTCAGATATCCGTGTAGAATTTTATTGCCTGACTTCCTGAGATCAAGGGAAGGAAGCTCAAGAAATTTTATGACTGGACCATGTCTTCAGCATAAGAGAATGAAGACTGTGTAGTGAAGAGCGTACCTTCACCTGCCTCTTCGAAGAGCAGAGGATGTGCAATGATGTATTTTGATGAAGCAAGTTAACAGCTGACATGCTAATAAAAACTTCTTACACTCTGGTGTGTAAAGAGACAATACAGGCTACCCACCATTTTTGTCTCTCTGCTAAGGTCACAGTGCCTCTAACTGTTCTAAGGCATCTAAATAGCTAAATAGTTGAAGTATAAAACCACTTCTGAGATAGTAAAAAACATATCCAGCTTTGTCTTATATTTAGTTAGCTGTAGCTTTGTTGGAGCACCATAGCAGAGAGAATTTCCCAGGCAATATTTGGTAAACCAACCCTTCCAGC
>JANHFX010008827.1:10685-22555 GCA_027560015.1 Chloroceryle amazona
GAGGACTCCAGAGCTGCCCCAGCACTGCAGGGGGGTCTCCCCAGAGCCCTGGGAGCAGAGGGGCAGGATCCCCCCCTGCCCTGCTGCCCCCGCTGCTGAGGGTGCAGCCCAGGGCGCCAGTGGCTGCTGGGCTGTGAGCACAGAAGATGGGGCTGGGCTGTGACTAATGATATTTTATCCCAAGTCCAAGGGCAGAAGAGAAGGTGCCCAGTCAGCCCCAGCCTGCCCACATCCCTCCTGCTCACTCTGCCTCGACACTGGCACTCGCCAGCGAGGCTGGAGCAGTGACAGCCCTCAGCACCTCAAACAGGCACCACAGCAGCAGAGCAGCTCCAGACATCGCTATGGCACTAGATAAGGCTTGTGCAAAGAGAAAACATTCAATTTTTGAAACAATACCCCTACGGCCCCTTCCCTGAGCAGGTAACAGTGGCAACTGCAACGTTTTCTTGGCATTCCTGCAGGAGCTGAGGGCTGAGAGCAGAGCAGGGCAGCCTGGCACCGAGGGGCAGAGGACTGTCACACAGACCTTCCAAGGGACAGGCCAGGCAGCGAGGACAGCACTTTCCTTCCCTGGAAGCTGCGGCAGGAGCTGAAGGACACCGTGACCTATTGAGGTGACTTGAAGAGCACGGCGAAGCCAGGCGGGCTTCACAACAAAGCTGAACTTTTCAGTTTATAGGCTCTGCCACCCCGCGCAGCGGACGCCGAGGAGCCAACGAATGGTGCCAGCCTCGAGGGCCGAGCATTGCTCAGAGCTTGATTAAAACCAGCCAAGTGCTTTATAACCTCTATGCATTTTTAAGTGTCTCTCTTTGGGAAACGTACGTCTGAAAATGATAAGGTAGTTTAATAGCAGAGTAATTTTTCTAGCATGGTTCCTTCATGGACCTTCCCTCCCCAAAAGCTCTTGAGCATTTGAGGGTCCCGGCAGAAAGTCTCCATGTACTGAGCTGGGATGGGCAAGGGAGGAGAAGAAAGCAGGGAAGGAGAAAGGAGGTCTTGCCACTTTCTGGAGAGACAAACACTACAACAGTTCCTCCCCCCTTAAGAGATGGACATCCTTTCACAAGGAGAAGGATCCAGAGAATCACAGAATTGTAGGGGTTGGAAGGGACCTCTGGAAATCATCAAGTCCAACCCCCCTGACAGAGCAGGGTCACCCAGTACAGGCCACACAGGAACAGATCCAGGAGGGTCTGGAAAGTCTCCAGAGAAGGAGACTCCACAACCTCTCTGGGCAGCTTGGGCCAGGCTCTGACACCATCACAGCAAAGAAGTTTCTCCTCGTGTTGAGGTGGAACTTCCTCTGTTCTACCTTATATCTATTACTCCTTGTCCTATTACTGTCCCACATGGAGAGACTGGGCCCTTCCTCTTCCTCAGATATTTATAGACATTAATAAGATCCCCCTCTGCTTTCTTTTCCCAAGACTAAACAGCCCCAGTTCTCTCAGCCTTTCTTCACAGGAGAGATGTTCAAGTCCCTTAACCATCTGTGTAGCTCTCCACTGGAGCAGGGCAATGGAGAGAAGCTGGCTCCTGGCTGGCCATTTTCAGGTAACTTGGGCTCTTCATCCACCATGGTTAAAAAGGATTAAGGGTCTTATCTCTTCTCTGGGAGAAGCTTTTGAGTGCTCCCTCCATAGAAACCCTCAAGTTCCCCAAAGCCTCCCAGGTACCCGAGGTACCACTCCAAGTACCCAGGTTCTGTCTTGGCTACACACAGACCCCAAACTCAGCTCTTCTAGAAACAAGTTCTTGCAACCTCACAGAAGATTCACTTCTCTCTACAAGTATTATACCTGAACAAGCTTGCACATCCATCTACCCCAGCACCCAGAGCAATGCCATCAACCCAGGACACACCAACAGCCTCTCACGGGCCAAGCACCACCATGTTTCTCTGCAGGGAAGGAGAGCGGCACAGCAAGGACTATGCAAGAGCAGCCAGCTGCTCCTGGAGGGTGCCATCCCAGGGTGCCAGACCCACCCTCAGCAGGACAGACCACCTCACAGGCTGTCAGAAGCAAAAGGTTTTATGGAGACATAGCTGTGAAAATCCTCACCTCTCTCCGGACTGTCTCTCACTGGAATGAACTGGACTCACAGCAGCTGATCTAAGAGCACAGAGAAGTCGCTGGAGGGCTCAGGAAGTGGCATCGTAAGATGAGGAGCCATTAAAAAGCCAAAATAATAAAAGCAGCTGAAGTTATTAAGGCCTCTCAGAGCCTGTGGGCAAAATAATTTTTCCCCATTTAGAACTGGATAAGGCAAAAGAGAAGCTAAGCAATTTGTCAGAGATCAGAAGTGACAAAGTGGCAGAGACCAAAGCCCAAAGCAGCAATGTCCTCACAACCTCCATCAGCACCCAGGGTTGGCACCAGCACATGCCACCCAGAGGTGTGCCAGCCGGGCCCTGTGACACACGCGTCACCTCCTGAGAGTGCAATCCTGGCTCTCTAGAAAACCCCACTGCCAGGGGTGGCCAGGTCCTCACAACACCCCCTGACTGCACAAGGGTTATGGAAAGAAATTCTTAACCGTGAGGGTGGTGAGACACTGGAACAGGTTGGCCAGGGAAGTTGTGGGTGCCCCATCCCTGGAAGTGTTTAAGGTCACACTGGATGAGGCTTTGAGCATCCTGGTCTAGTGGGATGTGGCCCTGCCCATGGCAGGGACATTAGAACCGGATGATCTTTAAGGTCCCTTCCAACCCAAACCATTCTATGCTTCCATTCTGTGATTCTGTGAAACGCCTGCAATGCTGCTGGGGCACAACATGGGGTTGATGCCAGCGCTGGGGTTGTCTTTAACTGCTGTGCTTGCCCTGAAATTCTTCCAGCTCTGGTGGTAGCCTGAGCCCACCAGTGCTACACCTCTCCAGACAGGCAGAGGAGGGACAGCTCTGCTGTCACTGCAGCCCTAACCTGGCTTTGCAGAACCTTTGCCAACTCACCGTCAACCCCCACCACTCCATGTAGTCCCACTCCTTCCCCAGCCAGGTTGCCTAGTGTTCCCCACCAGTGGCAATGCTTCACGAGGCTCTTCTTGCCCCTCACCCCCCTTCCCTCCTTTCATTAGCAACAGCCCTACCACCGTATTCCAGCAATTCCACCCTATTCATCCTTATTTTCCCCTTCCCATCAAGCTCAGATCGCTTCCTATCCCCTATCCCATTAGGAAGGGCTGATCCATGTCCCCATTAACAGTGGACCTGGTGCCCCCATCACTGCTGCACCATTAGATCCAAAAGCAGCCTGGTTTTGTGGTTGTAACCTCGTTTGCTGTCCTAAGAGAGTCTTGGGGAAAGCTCTACAGAGCTGCCCAAAAAGGGCCACCTCCACTGAGAAAGAAGAGACAGGGAGCATTTCCACCCTTGATCTGCATACACAAAGGTCATGGGAAAGAGGTAGAGGGGGATGAATCTTTGCAGCCTCATTAGAGGGAAAGAAACTGTTTCTGCAAATAATAATTGATTTCTAAATTTATCCCCTAATTAAATAGGTTCCCTGGATGAATCTGCATGCAAGCTGCAAGGTGATGATTTAGTGCCTGGCTTCCTACGGGAATGCATCAACACATGTTTGCAAATTGTCCCTCTCCCAGATTGAAAGGCAGGGTGATCATCTCCCCACACCAGCGCACCCGGAGCAGACGGGCCCCTCCTGCCACCTGCAGCTTGCAGCGAGCCAGGCCAAGCTCGACTGCGCCAGGTTTCTCAGGACCACACACAGGGGACGAGGGCATTTGTCACCTGTCTTGTCGCGGGTCCCCATGCTCCAACCCAGCAGGGACTCTCCCATGGACCCGAGCAGGAGACCCATCACAACTGGAGCATGCAGCTCACACCCTGCCTAAACAGGCGGCCAGCCAGAGGATTTTTTTGGCAGGCAGCTGCTGTAAAACTTGGCCGAACTGGAAATGCGCTGCCTCAACTCGGCACGTAGCAACAGCCAGAATGAGAAACATTATCTCCAAAACATGCTCTTGCTTCCTACATCAATTCCACGGCTGTTCCTGTCTAGTCGCTTTGACTTTTTCCTACAGACACCATCAGCTAATAAAACCTCAAGAGACGGATCCTGGGATAAAACCAGGCTACAAGCTCTGCAAAAATTAAACACATTTATCACTCTTCTGTGAGAGCTCCTTTTGGAAAGCAGAGAGCCCTGATGCTCTCAGACAAGTTTCAAAGGACTTTGGATGCGAGAACTCCACATTAGCTTCGAAAGGCAACGGTGCCAACCCGCCCTGCTGCGTTCAAGTCCACGCTGATTAACTTCTGCCACCCGGGACCGTAAGCACGGGGGGCCCGTAGCCTGTCCCTACACAGTGCTGGCTCGGAGCTCTCCTCTCCCAAGGGGAGAAGCACTTGCCTGCATTTACCCACCATCTTCTGCCTGTCAGCTGTGGCAACACTTTTCATCTCTCCCTCTTTTCTGCCTGGCAACTTTCCACCCTGAAGATCATTTCTGCACCAGGCGTACAGGTCCACCTTCCTTCGGGGCTCCAGCTCTTTGGCGTGGAGGCTTTGGGATCTACAGACGTAGATCATCCCTTCTGATGCCCCAGGGCTGGAGTTCCTCCGTGTAAGGATGAGCCGTAAGTGCTGTCTGGAGATGCTTTACAGTGACTATCTCCAGCATGTTGGGCAGAGACTGAGTAGCCCTCTATTTGACCCTTGACTCTGCTACTCACTCTGGACAAATTCACAAATTCAGATATTTAAGGATCTGCTTGGACCTGCTGGGGCTTCTGGAAAGCAGAGATGCAGCCGGCACATCCAACTCACACCACACTGAAATCAGACAGAGAAGTTGCTCCCATGAAGACCTAAGAGGCTTTTCTGAGATTTTGAACATTATCCTGGTCTATGGGGGAGGAAAAAAAAAAAAGACGACTATTTGGAAGTTTCCCCTTCCAGAAACAGTGAATGTAAGTGGCAACTGAAAGGTGAGAGACAAGCACCAGGGATGGCCCAGCAGAGACTGTGCCTATTTACTGTCCCAACGACAGCACACATGGACACCTACCCACCTGGTCACATGCTTTTCTTTGAAGAAACACCAAAAGATGAGATTTTTCTCCCTCCCTTCCCCTGAAAAGCGTTCAAAACTGGAACATCTCCATGGTATTTTGCATTTTGCAACGCTCCTGGATGAAAACTATCTCATTAAGTGAGTTCTCAATCAAAAAATCACTACAGACACAGCTCGGGCCCTAACCTACTTCTGTGCTCAAAAATAAAAAAAAAAAAATCCATTTGGTGGCTAAATACTCCAGGAACCACGTCCCTTCATCTCACCGCTTCGGTTCCCCGTCTGCAGCAGAGCATCCTCCTTTAGAAATTGCCTCTGAGAGCCTCAGATCTCTTCTAAAAGAAAACAGTATTATTCACAGCATAGGAAAGAGATGCAAGAAAGCTAATTAGTCCTCGTGCAGAAGAGTCTGCAAGACACAGCATTTAAACGAAGCCTGGTTTGGGGGGGGCGCAGAGCTAAAATCTTTGCGTTGCGTCACCACCTTTCTCTTCCAGAAGTGCCTTTTTTGCTCACCTTGAGCAGTTTTAAAGGCAAAGAAAATTTCTGTAGGTAGCAAAGCAAATTGATAATCTAGCTCTCCACCACTCAACAACTTCAGCACATTAAAACTCTGTTAAAAGCAGAGCAAGACGAGTCCTTGAGGCCTCGTTCCCCAAGGATGTGTGCACATAAAGCAAGGAAAATGTGTGGTTATTAGAGTTTAGCTTTATTGTTTTCACAAACCACACTGAAGATTGTGTTTATGGTTCTGGAGAAAATAAAACCCTCTCTACAATTGTTAAAAACATGAACACAAGATACTCCAGTGACTTCTAAACAATCAGACGCTTTGGATTTGTACAAAACCCACTATTCTGAAGGCTTCAGATTTCCAGATTTCAGAAAAGTCTGTACAAGAATGAACGTAAGCATGGATGGGTGGAGGATAAATCCAGAATCTCACACCTTATGGCCAGAGGAAGCAGAATAGTTTATACAGTCATTGCATGCTACACAGACAGGGAGAAAACTGTTCAAAACGAAGGGAACTGTTCAAAACTCCTCACAAAATCCCCTCAGAGCCAGTTTGGCTGGTTTTTGAATGATCTTACCCCATTCAAAAGCCAGATTTGAACACCAGAACTACTGAAACACACCCAAAACCGAACAGAAGTAGTAAATTCTTAGCCGGCGTTTTCTCTCCAGCCCCTGCACAGGTCACTCACAAAGTCTTCTCCAACACAACATTCACACCTTCAGAGGGCTTTTGCTCGCACTGCACCCCTAACACTCGGAAAGTCTTCTGCATTTGACTGTGAGGAGGCTTTTCTACCCATCACTGCATCCAGTCAGGCACACAGCACTGCCCGAGGAACCCAACAGCCTCCCTCCCTTCTGCTCCTCTACCTCCAGCCCAGAGAAGGACAAACCAAAGGGCTGTTTGTTTCCCCTCTTTGAAATAAGACAATGGCTATGCGAGGTTATGAATTATTGAACAGAACTGTCTCTTCAGTTTAGCATGACGATGATGATGGAAGGGAAACGTGGACTGCAGAGGGGCCACGTCCCCAGCACAGAAGCAGGGCAAGGAGCCAAGGGGCACAATCAAGTGGGATCCTGACCCGACTGCCAGTGTCTCTGCCCATCCATCATTGCCTGACACCTGCCTGGCACCACTCGCATGGTAGGGATCTAATTCATCTTGGAAGACGCCGAGGGAAATAGATCTTCCAAAGCAATGTCTTGGGAAAAGAGGAAGCTCTTCAGACAGGTGACCCCCTCCATATCCCTGCACCCCTACTTGAAAACCTGTCCCGAGCCAGGACCTGAGACCTTCTTGGCCATGTGCAGGTTAACCCAAACAGCCTGACCTGGAAGAAGTAGGTCTTTGGTGTTCCAGCACAAAGGGAGTAGGGATGGAAAAAGTCAGCGAGGATGGAGATAGAGAAGGTGCTGGTAGAGTTTAGCCTTCAGATAGCTTTGCAGACACTCTCTGGAAGGTATTACTGCCAGCTCTAAACTAACCTATTAGTATGAGCCTTTGGGGCTTGCAATAAAAACCGAGGGTTTTTTTTCCAAGAGCCAGGTTAGATAGATGATGTCTGAAAATTAAAGGAACAGCATAAAAATAGATTTCAACTCCATCCCTCCCTTTACGTACATTTTCTCACAAGCTCCTCAGAGACAGAGGTCAACTCTGGAGCAGCAGTGTCCCAGTTGCATTCAGCCCCAGAACCAGCATAGCATGAAAAAGCACTTTGTGCTCCTCAGACCCACCTTGCTGATTAATGGCTTCCTTCCAAGAAACACAAAACAAGACTGAATTGAGATTTAGTTGATCTCAAAGAAACACCAGATTCGATATACACAGACACATCTCCAAGCTGGGGCAGCACGGAGTGTCCAAACCAACCCCAGAGTGTCTGTGCAACCTGCCCCAGCAATATACTCTAAAATTGAGAAGAATGGAATAGTTTCCTCAGAACCACGTCTCCCTCTCCTGCAAACTTCTGTGGGCCTCCTTCTGAAAAAGGACACAGCCAAAACCAACACACCACCCCAAAGAGATCTACGTTGTATGAACTAAGGCCCTTCTACTTGGAAAAAGCTGAGAAACGAGTTTTCCTTCAAGAGATTTGCCACCACGGCTGCCTTTGATCATCCCTTCACACGCAATATTGCTACTTGTACTCAGGGTTAAGGTCCTCATTTAAACACCAGAAATGAGAACCAGTTGTCTTCCCAGAGGAGCACGCAGGAGCCCTGCGAGGTCCAATCCTGCCCTTTGCCTCCACAACAGGCAACTTATCCCCTGCCTGCGACGGCTGTCGGGCTGAGCTGGTGAATCCTGCCCTCTTTTTTTTTTTTTTTTCCTTCAACTCTGGATGTTAATGGAAAGAAATCTCTGGATCCATCTGAAATGAATTATACTCCAGTAATTGCAGCTGCTATAGGGCAGTATTAGGTCAAACTGCCCTTTTTGTGCTGTGTCTCAGACACTAGAGATGATGAATGGGCTCATTTTCAGCAGAGCTGGATGCTCGCAGCTCCAGGTGAAGCCCATGCACACGGCAGATGCTCACCGCTCCGACACCGCAGCACCGGCGCCTGCCAAGCACTCCTCTTAATAAACCATCCAAACTCGCATGATATCAACACGCTTTTGGCTCCCATTGTTTGCTACTTGTTGTCATTGTCCTGCAGGTCCTCAGCATGCAGCGTCCCCGTGCCATCTCCATAGCTGTCCTCTCCAGGCTGCATCTGATTGCTTAAGAAATCTCTGCTGCTCTCCCTGCAGAAAGACTTTTTCAACCCAAAACAGAGATTCCCCCCTCCCATTCTAACTCTATGTTAATTATTAAGATAGGGTGGGATTGAAGAGACTAATTATTGCTGTAAAGTTACTCTCCTGAAGGCTGATAAGGGAAGTAATTAGGATGGACAAGCATGGATTACAGAGCTCTAAATCTCTCTCTCTTGTCAAGATAATGCTGCTGCCCAACTCGCAAACGACAAATGAGTCCATAGGCAAACACAAAGCAGTCGTGGAGACAGAACAAGGGGCTGGACCGAGACAGAACACAGCATCTTCATGCTACAGCACAGGGGGATCCCTTCTCCAGCAGCTCTGCACTGGGACCAGCCTCCAACGTGCAACCCAAGACATGTCAACACAGGCACCTTGCCCTGGGCTGGGTGACAGCTCGTACTTGCACGCAGGTTACTCGTCTGCTGTGGTGGATTAACCTTGACTGGCTGCCATATGCCCATCAAGTATCACTCGCACTCCTTGTTGCCCACTCTTGTACCTCCTCCCCAGCAAGCAGAGCGGGGGGAATGGGGATTGCCCCATAACCCCAACGCACCATCGTAGTCAGTGAGTTGGTACATTCCCTTGAGACAACACAGCCAGCACCTTCCCCCCTCTGCACACCATGCTTTTGGTTGCTTCGCCTTCATCGAGTCTCTTTTCACCTCCCCAGATATCAGCTAAGACAAGGAGCACGCTCAAGCAGTAGATAGAAGATGACAGCTATTCCACCGGGCTGTCATGGGACACACGTCCCCTTGACACGAGGGCAAGGGTAACATTTCATGGTGTCACAGCATTGCGTGACTACCCTGGGAACGTGGCTGCTCACAGCAAAAAGCCCAGGGCCTGGGAAATCCCAAGAGGATCAACCCCCATCACATCTGCAGCCACGTTCCATCCCATATCCATCAGCTCCAGCGTGTTTGTCCATATGGAAGAGGCTTCACGGGTGAGATACGGCAGTGGCAGCTCAGGGGATCTGGACTGAAGCATGACCTCCATGAGGACCGGCCTCCATGACCTCGCCTGAGCCATTTGGTGCTTCACAGCAACCAGAAGAGAGACGCCCGCACACCACGTCCCCCTCGCTCCACCGGCTGCAGACCCCAGCAGCTCTCTGCCTTTGTGCAATCCACAGCAGAAGCCAGGGTCGAGCTTGGGCAGAGCTGCCAGCACCACTGAAATAAATCTCCACCTAGACACAGGAGAGCCAGCTCCTAGCACAGGAGAGCCAGCTAAGTCACCCCAGCTCCCCAGCAAGTGAGCATGGGCCGCTCAGCTCATGACTTCTTCCAGCCCCAGGGTCACGTTCCGCCACCGCCTGGCACATCTCGCCCACATTCCTCATGAGTAGACACACATTATGTTCCTGTAACACTTTCGGGCACCCTGTGCTCGAGCATTTATAACTAATGCATATTCTAATGTTCCCGTTCACCTGAGACACACAAAACTTTCCTGGCTCATTTGTCAGTTTTTTCTTTTTTTTAAATACCTTCTTCCCCTCAGGCCAGTCAAATCAGCCCAGTTAATTTTCATTTCCACGGACACAGAAAGTCATCTCAAGGTCACTTTGGGGCTATTTTCCAGTTTCAAGTGTGGAACATTATACAGGATTTGCTATCGAGGCTTCTGATTATCTGCTACATATTGAAAGGAAAAGGAACCGAGGAGAGACAGTGATGAAGCACCCCATTGACACCCAGGTAATTAAGGAGAAACAAACATGTTTGTTGGCTGAAACAAGGGGGAAAATGATGCAAACCACTTTATTCTAGCAAGAAAAAGAGGAGGGAGGAGAGAAAAAGCAGCAGCTAATGGGTTTCCATCAGAAGGGCAGGCTTTACTCTAGCCAAAGCCTTCCCAGGGTGTCTGCGTTTCAGTGGGAAGGTTGTCGGGTGTCAGGGGGAGGCTTTTGTCACTTCTGCTCAGAAAGGCAGGAGAAAAAAAAAATACAAAAAGAAACCCACTAAATTGCAAACCACAACCTTTGCAATGCATGAGATTAGGCAGATCAACACAGTCCCCTCCTGAAGTGGAAAAAAACCCATATATTATATATATATTTATATTCCAAGGGGCTCAGAAGCTTTGAAGCCTGGAGGTTTGCCACAGGACAGACCAATCTCCTCCTGTCCAGCCTTAGCATTAGGGTGCAGGGAATTTTTCCCTTGAGGAACCAGTGTTAGCCCAGCTCACGGCCAGGACCGGACGATGCCGAGGTCACAGTAGGAAAGAACCTGCCCAGGGAACTTCAGCCCTCGGCTCCCCCAGGGAGGAGCTCAGGCACGTCAATCTGCGCTCCAAATGTGTTTATTAAGTGTTTTTAATATCGCAGTAGCAGACAGAGAAATGCAATCAAGCCTGAGTCACACATCTTCCCAAGTCCATGGGGACCATGGGTACAAGCCTGTTTTTGTTTCTTTCCCAGGGAACAATCGAGATACAGGAGTCGCAGCTCAAATCACACACACTCTCGAGGGGCAGGCGATGGTAATTAGTTTGTGTGCATTGGAGGCATTTTCAGTTTCAAACCCTGCTTGGGGAACCTGGCAGGAATACTCAAGCTGCTGGGCAGTGAGAGCTCTGGAGACACCTAATCCTGATGGGTGGGTGCTGAGAAGGTAGAAAGCTGGCCTCAAGCTCTTGAAAACTGGCCTTGTCCCAGTAATTATTTGCTATCTAAAAAGCACTGTACTCCAGGCTGGGTTTTTTTCCCCATGGGCAAGCATCTTCCAGAGAGGAGCTGCTGTGAGGAATAGCTTATTGTAGTCTCCTTAAAACAAGGCAAATCCTATTATTCCGGGACTGCTTCATCCTGCTCTCCCAGCCCCAGGAGATGATGTTCCCCCCAGGCAGAGCTCACCTGGTTTGAGGTACCACCACCACCTGCCTAGGTACAGAGATATCTCCATCACAATAGCCTGGAGACATGGGGGAGAGGGCAAACCCCCAGCTCCCCAAGAGCATCAGGGCTCAGAGGAAGATGGGGGACATCAGCAAGCGCAGCACTGAATCACTGGATCCTTAAACTGCATCCTAGGTCTACTCCAAGCTAGACTCAGATGGCCTCAGAGTGGTTTGAACATAGCTGTCCAGTGCTCCAGAGCCTGCCTTCAACAGCAAGTCCTTTCCAGTTCTGGGCTTCCCAGTTCAAGAGACAAGGAACTACTGGAGAGAGTGCAGTGAAGGGCTATGAAGATGCAGAGAGGCCTGGAGCACCTCTGTGCCAAGGAAAGGCTGAAAGCCCTGGGGCTGTTTAGCTGAAGGAGACCGAGGTGGGATCTGATCAATGCTGATCAATAGCTAAAGGGTGGGGTCAAGAGGATGGGGCCAGACTCTGGTCAGTGGTGCCCAGGGACAGCACAAGGGGCACTGGGCACAAACTGGAACCCAGGAGGTTCCATATGAACAGGAGGAGAAACTTCTTTCCTGTGATGGTGCCAGAGCCCTGTCCCAGGCTGCCCAGAGAGGTTGTGGAGTCTCCTTCTCTGGAGAGATTCCCACCCCGCCTGGACCCTGCGCTGCTGGGC